>JBBDGT010000414.1:149116-442654 GCA_037306005.1 Rhinophrynus dorsalis | reverse complement strand
AACAATACATACACTATACATACAGTCACTGTATAATACCTGTAGAGAACAATACATACACTATACATACAGTCACTGTATAATACCTGTACAGAACAATACATACACTATACATACAGTCACTGTATAATACCTGTACAGAACAATACATACACTATACATACAGTCACTGTATAATACCTGTACAGAACAATACATACACTATACATACAGTCACTGTATAATACCTGTACAGAACAATACATACACTATACATACAGTCACTGTATAATACCTGTACAGAACAATACATACACTATACATACAGTCACTGTATAATACCTGTACAGAACAATACATACACACTATACATACAGTCACTGTATAATACCTGTACAGAACAATACATACACTATACATACAGTCACTGTATAATACCTGTACAGAACAATACATACACTATACATACAGTCACTGTATAATACCTGTACAGAACAATACATACACACTATACATACAGTCACTGTATAATACCTGTACAGAACAATACATACACATATACATACAGTCACTGTATAATACCTGTACAGAACAATACATACACACTATACATACAGTCACTGTATAATACCTGTACAGAACAATACATACACACTATACATACAGTCACTGTATAATACCTGTACAGAACAATACATACACACTATACATACAGTCACTGTATAATACCTGTACAGAACAATACATACACACTATACATACAGTCACTGTATAATACCTGTACAGAACAATACATACACACTATACATACAGTCACTGTATAATACCTGTACTGAACAATACATACACTATACATACATTCACTGTATAATACCTGTACAGAACAATACATACACACTATACATACAGTCACTGTATAATACCTGTACAGAACAGTACATACACTATACATACAGTCACTGTATAATACCTGTACAGAACAATACATACACTATACATACAGTCACTGTATAATACCTGTACAGAACAATACATACACATTATACATACAGTCACTGTATAATACCTGTACAGAACAATACATACACACTATACATACAGTCACTGTATAATACCTGTACAGAACAATACATACACACTATACATACAGTCACTGTATAATACCTGTACAGAACAATACACACACTATACATACAGTCACTGTATAATACCTGTACAGAACAATACATACACACAATACATACAGTCACTGTATAATACCTGTACAGAACAGTACATACACTATACATACAGTCACTGTATAATACCTGTACAGAACAATACATACACACTATACATACAGTCACTGTATAATACCTGTAGAGAACAATACATACACTATACATACAGTCACTGTATAATACCTGTACAGAACAATACATACACACTATACATACAGTCACTGTATAATACCTGTACAGAACAATACATACACTATACATACAGTCACTGTATAATACCTGTACAGAACAATACATACACTATACATACAGTCACTGTATAATACCTGTACAGAACAATACATACACTATACATACAGTCACTGTATAATACCTGTACAGAACAATACATACACTATACATACAGTCACTGTATAATACCTGTACAGAACAATACATACACTATACATACAGTCACTGTATAATACCTGTACAGAACAATACATACACTATACATACAGTCACTGTATAATACCTGTACAGAACAATACATACACACTATACATACAGTCACTGTATAATACCTGTACAGAACAATACATACACACTATACATACAGTCACTGTATAATACCTGTACAGAACAATACATACACACTATACATACCGTCACTGTATAATACCTGTACAGAACAGTACATACACTATACATACAGTCACTGTATAATACCTGTACAGAACACTACATACACACTATACATACAGTCACTGTATAATACCTGTACAGAACAATACATACACTATACATACAGTCACTGTATAATACCTGTACAGAACAATACATACACTATACATACAGTCACTGTATAATACCTGTACAGAACTATACATACACTATACATACAGTCACTGTATAATACCTGTACAGAACAATACATACACTATACATACAGTCACTGTATAATACCTGTACAGAACAGTACATACACACTATACATACAGTCACTGTATAATACCTGTACAGAACAGTACATACACATTATACATACTGTCACTGTATAATACCTGTACAGAACAGTACATACACTATACATACAGTCACTGTATAATACCTGTACAGAACAATACATACACACTATACATACATTCACTGTATAATACCTGTACAGAACAATACATACACACTATACATACAGTCACTGTATAATACCTGTACAGAACAATACATACACACTATATATACAGTCACTGTATAATACCTGTACAGAACAATACATACACACTATACATACAGTCACTGTATAATACCTGTACAGAACAATACATACACACTATACATACAGTCACTGTATAATACCTGTACAGAACAATACATACACTATACATACAGTCACTGTATAATACCTGTACAGAACAATACATACACTATACATACAGTCACTGTATAATACCTGTACAGAACAATACATACACACTATACATACAGACACTGTATAATACCTGTACAGAACAATACATACACTATACATACAGTCACTGTATAATACCTGTACAGAACAATACATACACACTATACATACAGTCACTGTATAATACCTGTACAGAACAATACATACACTATACATACAGTCACTGTATAATACCTGTACAGAACAATACATACACACTATACATACAGTCACTGTATAATACCTGTACAGAACAATACATACACACTATACATACAGTCACTGTATAATACCTGTACAGAACAATACATACACACTATACATACAGTCACTGTATAATACCTGTACAGAACAATACATACACACTATACATACAGTCACTGTATTATCCCTGTACAGAACAATACATACACACTATACATACAATCACTGTATAATACCTGTACAGAAAATTACATACACTATACATACAGTCACTGTATAATACCTGTACAGAACAATACATACACATTATACATACAGTCACTGTATAATACCTGTACAGAACAATACATACACACTATACATACAATCACTGTATAATACCTGTACAGAACAATACATACACTATACATACAGTCACTGTATAATACCTGTACAGAACAATACATACACTATACATACAGTCACTGTATAATACCTGTACAGAACAATACATACACTGTACATACAGTCACTGTATAATACCTGTACAGAACAATACATACACTATACACACAGTCACTGTATAATACCTGTACAGAACAATACATACACTATACATACAGTCACTGTATAATACCTGTACAGAACAGTACATACACACTATACATACAGTCACTGTATAATACCTGTACAGAACAATACATACACTATACATACAGTCACTGTATAATACCTGTACAGAACAATACATACACACTATACATACAGTCACTGTATAATACCTGTACAGAACAATACATACACTATACATACAGTCACTGTATAATACCTGTACAGAACAATACATACACTATACATACAGTCACTATATAATACCTGTACAGAACAATACATACACACTATACATACAGTCACTGTATTATCCCTGTACAGAACAATACATACACACTATACATACAATCACTGTATAATACCTGTACAGAACAATACATACACTATACATACAGTCACTGTATAATACCTGTACAGAACAATACATACACATTATACATACAGTCACTGTATAATACCTGTACAGAACAATACATACACACTATACATACAGTCACTGTATAATACCTGTACAGAACAGTACATACACACTATACACACAGTCACTGTATAATACCTGTACAGAACAATACATACACTATACATACAGTCACTGTATAATACCTGTACAGAACAATACATAAACTATACATACAGTCACTGTATAATACCTGTACAGAACATTACATACACACTATACATACACTCACTGTATAATACCTGTACAGAACAATACATACACTATACATACAGTCACTGTATAATCCCTGTACAGAACAATACATACACTATACATACAGTCACTGTATAATACCTATACAGAACAATACATACACACTATACATACACTCACTGTATAATACCTGTACAGAACAATACATACACTATACATACAGTCACTGTATAATACCTGTACAGAACAATGCATACACTATAGATACAGTCACTGTATAATCCCTGTACAGAACAATACATACACTATACATACAGTCACTGTATAATACCTGTACAGAACAGTACATACACTATACATACAGTCACTGTATAATACCTGTACAGAACAATACATACACTATACATACAGTCACTGTATAATACCTGTACAGAACAATACATACACTATACATACAGTCACTGTATAATACCTGTACAGAACAATACATACACTATATATACAGTCACTGTATAATACCTGTACAGAACAATACATACACTATACATACAGTCACTGTATAATACCTGTACAGAACAATACATACACTATACATACAGTCACTGTATAGTACCTGTACAGAACAATACATACACTATACATACAGTCACTGTATAGTACCTGTACAGAACAATACATACAATATACATACAGTCACTGTATAATACCTGTACAGAACAATACATACACACTATACATACAGTCACTGTATAATACCTGTACAGAACAGTACATACACTATACATACAGTCACTGTATAATACCTGTACAGAACAATACATACACTATACATACAGTCACTGTATAATACCTGTACAGAACAATACATACACTATACATACAGTCACTGTATAATACCTGTACAGAACAATACATACACTATACATACAGTCACTGTATAATACCTGTACAGAACTATACATACACTATACATACAGTCACTGTATAATACCTGTACAGAACAATACATACACTATACATACAGTCACTGTATAATACCTGTACAGAACAGTACATACACACTATACATACAGTCACTGTATAATACCTGTACAGAACAGTACATACACATTATACATACTGTCACTGTATAATACCTGTACAGAACAGTACATACACTATACATACAGTCACTGTATAATACCTGTACAGAACAATACATACACACTATACATACATTCACTGTATAATACCTGTACAGAACAATACATACACACTATACATACAGTCACTGTATAATACCTGTACAGAACAATACATACACACTATATATACAGTCACTGTATAATACCTGTACAGAACAATACATACACACTATACATACAGTCACTGTATAATACCTGTACAGAACAATACATACACACTATACATACAGTCACTGTATAATACCTGTACAGAACAATACATACACTATACATACAGTCACTGTATAATACCTGTACAGAACAATACATACACTATACATACAGTCACTGTATAATACCTGTACAGAACAATACATACACACTATACATACAGACACTGTATAATACCTGTACAGAACAATACATACACTATACATACAGTCACTGTATAATACCTGTACAGAACAATACATACACACTATACATACAGTCACTGTATAATACCTGTACAGAACAATACATACACTATACATACAGTCACTGTATAATACCTGTACAGAACAATACATACACACTATACATACAGTCACTGTATAATACCTGTACAGAACAATACATACACACTATACATACAGTCACTGTATAATACCTGTACAGAACAATACATACACACTATACATACAGTCACTGTATAATACCTGTACAGAACAATACATACACACTATACATACAGTCACTGTATTATCCCTGTACAGAACAATACATACACACTATACATACAATCACTGTATAATACCTGTACAGAAAATTACATACACTATACATACAGTCACTGTATAATACCTGTACAGAACAATACATACACATTATACATACAGTCACTGTATAATACCTGTACAGAACAATACATACACACTATACATACAATCACTGTATAATACCTGTACAGAACAATACATACACTATACATACAGTCACTGTATAATACCTGTACAGAACAATACATACACTATACATACAGTCACTGTATAATACCTGTACAGAACAATACATACACTGTACATACAGTCACTGTATAATACCTGTACAGAACAATACATACACTATACACACAGTCACTGTATAATACCTGTACAGAACAATACATACACTATACATACAGTCACTGTATAATACCTGTACAGAACAGTACATACACACTATACATACAGTCACTGTATAATACCTGTACAGAACAATACATACACTATACATACAGTCACTGTATAATACCTGTACAGAACAATACATACACACTATACATACAGTCACTGTATAATACCTGTACAGAACAATACATACACTATACATACAGTCACTGTATAATACCTGTACAGAACAATACATACACTATACATACAGTCACTATATAATACCTGTACAGAACAATACATACACACTATACATACAGTCACTGTATTATCCCTGTACAGAACAATACATACACACTATACATACAATCACTGTATAATACCTGTACAGAACAATACATACACTATACATACAGTCACTGTATAATACCTGTACAGAACAATACATACACATTATACATACAGTCACTGTATAATACCTGTACAGAACAATACATACACACTATACATACAGTCACTGTATAATACCTGTACAGAACAGTACATACACACTATACACACAGTCACTGTATAATACCTGTACAGAACAATACATACACTATACATACAGTCACTGTATAATACCTGTACAGAACAATACATACACTATACATACAGTCACTGTATAATACCTGTACAGAACAATACATACACTATACATACAGTCACTGTATAATACCTGTACAGAACATTACATACACACTATACATACACTCACTGTATAATACCTGTACAGAACAATACATACACTATACATACAGTCACTGTATAATCCCTGTACAGAACAATACATACACTATACATACAGTCACTGTATAATACCTATACAGAACAATACATACACACTATACATACACTCACTGTATAATACCTGTACAGAACAATACATACACTATACATACAGTCACTGTATAATACCTGTACAGAACAATGCATACACTATAGATACAGTCACTGTATAATCCCTGTACAGAACAATACATACACTATACATACAGTCACTGTATAATACCTGTACAGAACAGTACATACACTATACATACAGTCACTGTATAATACCTGTACAGAACAATACATACACTATACATACAGTCACTGTATAATACCTGTACAGAACAATACATACACTATACATACAGTCACTGTATAATACCTGTACAGAACAATACATACACTATACATACAGTCACTGTATAATACCTGTACAGAACAATACATACACTATACATACAGTCACTGTATAATACCTGTACAGAACAATACATACACTATACATACAGTCACTGTATAATACCTGTACAGAACAATACATACACTATACATACAGTCACTGTATAGTACCTGTACAGAACAATACATACAATATACATACAGTCACTGTATAATACCTGTACAGAACAATACATACACACTATACATACAGTCACTGTATAATACCTGTACAGAACAGTACATACACTATACATACAGTCACTGTATAATACCTGTACAGAACAATACATACACTATACATACAGTAACAGTATAATACCTGTACAGAACAATACATACACTATACATACAGTCACTGTATAATACCTGTACAGAACAGTACATACACACTATACATACAGTCACTGTATAGTACCTGTACAGAACAATACATACACACTATACATACAGTCACTGTATAGTACCTGTACAGAACAATACATACAATATACATACAGTCACTGTATAATACCTGTACAGAACAGTACATACACTATACATACAGTCACTGTATAATACCTGTACAGAATAATACATACACACTATACATACAGTCACTGTATAATACCTGTACAGAACAATACATACACACTATACATACAGTCACTGTATAGTACCTGTACAGAACAATACATACACACTATACATACAGTCACTGTAGAATCCCTGTACAGAACAATACATACACTATACATACAGTCACTGTATAATACCTGTACAGAACAATACATACACACTATACATACAGTCACTGTATAATCCCTGTACAGAACAGTACATACACACTATACATACAGTCACTGTATAATACCTGTACAGAACAATACATACACTATACATACAGTCACTGTATAATACCTGTACAGAACAATACATACACACTATACATACAGTCACTGTATAATACCTGTACAGAACAATACATACACTATACATACAGTCACTGTATAATACCTGTACAGAACAATACATACACTATACATACAGTCACTGTATAATACCTGTACAGAACAATACATACACACTATACATACAGTCACTGTATAATACCTGTACAGAACAATACGTACACACTATACATACAGTCACTGTATAATACCTGTACAGAACAATACATACACACTATACATACAGTCACTGTATAATCCCTGTACGGAACAATACATACACATTATACATACAGTCACTGTATAATACCTGTACAGAACAATACATACACTATACATACAGTCACTGTATAATACCTGTACAGAACAATACATACACACTATACATACAGTCACTGTATAATACCTGTACAGAACAATACATACACTATACATACAGTCACTGTATAATACCTGTACAGAACAATACATACACTATACATACAGTCACTGTATAGTACCTGTACAGAACAATACATACACACTATACATACAGTCACTGTATAATACCTGTACAGAACAATACATACACACTATACATACAGTCACTGTATAATACCTGTACAGAACAATACATACACACTATACATACAGTCACTGTATAATACCTGTACAGAACAATACATACACACTATACATACAGTCACTGTATTATCCCTGTACAGAACAATACATACACACTATACATACAATCACTGTATAATACCTGTACAGAACAATACATACACTATACATACAGTCACTGTATAATACCTGTACAGAACAATACATACACATTATACATACAGTCACTGTATAATACCTGTACAGAACAATACATACACACTATACATACAGTCACTGTATAATACCTGTACAGAACAGTACATACACACTATACACACAGTCACTGTATAATACCTGTACAGAACAATACATACACTATACATACAGTCACTGTATAATACCTGTACAGAACAATACATACACTATACATACAGTCACTGTATAATACCTGTACAGAACAATACATACACTATACATACAGTCACTGTATAATACCTGTACAGAACATTACATACACACTATACATACACTCACTGTATAATACCTGTACAGAACAATACATACACTATACATACAGTCACTGTATAATCCCTGTACAGAACAATACATACACTATACATACAGTCACTGTATAATACCTATACAGAACAATACATACACACTATACATACACTCACTGTATAATACCTGTACAGAACAATACATACACTATACATACAGTCACTGTATAATACCTGTACAGAACAATGCATACACTATAGATACAGTCACTGTATAATCCCTGTACAGAACAATACATACACTATACATACAGTCACTGTATAATACCTGTACAGAACAGTACATACACTATACATACAGTCACTGTATAATACCTGTACAGAACAATACATACACTATACATACAGTCACTGTATAATACCTGTACAGAACAATACATACACTATACATACAGTCACTGTATAATACCTGTACAGAACAATACATACACTATACATACAGTCACTGTATAATACCTGTACAGAACAATACATACACTATACATACAGTCACTGTATAATACCTGTACAGAACAATACATACACTATACATACAGTCACTGTATAATACCTGTACAGAACAATACATACACTATACATACAGTCACTGTATAGTACCTGTACAGAACAATACATACAATATACATACAGTCACTGTATAATACCTGTACAGAACAATACATACACACTATACATACAGTCACTGTATAATACCTGTACAGAACAGTACATACACTATACATACAGTCACTGTATAATACCTGTACAGAACAATACATACACTATACATACAGTAACAGTATAATACCTGTACAGAACAATACATACACTATACATACAGTCACTGTATAATACCTGTACAGAACAGTACATACACACTATACATACAGTCACTGTATAGTACCTGTACAGAACAATACATACACACTATACATACAGTCACTGTATAGTACCTGTACAGAACAATACATACAATATACATACAGTCACTGTATAATACCTGTACAGAACAGTACATACACTATACATACAGTCACTGTATAATACCTGTACAGAATAATACATACACACTATACATACAGTCACTGTATAATACCTGTACAGAACAATACATACACACTATACATACAGTCACTGTATAGTACCTGTACAGAACAATACATACACACTATACATACAGTCACTGTATAATCCCTGTACAGAACAATACATACACTATACATACAGTCACTGTATAATACCTGTACAGAACAATACATACACACTATACATACAGTCACTGTATAATCCCTGTACAGAACAGTACATACACACTATACATACAGTCACTGTATAATACCTGTACAGAACAATACATACACTATACATACAGTCACTGTATAATACCTGTACAGAACAATACATACACACTATACATACAGTCACTGTATAATACCTGTACAGAACAATACATACACTATACATACAGTCACTGTATAATACCTGTACAGAACAATACATACACTATACATACAGTCACTGTATAATACCTGTACAGAACAATACATACACACTATACATACAGTCACTGTATAATACCTGTACAGAACAATACGTACACACTATACATACAGTCACTGTATAATACCTGTACAGAACAATACATACACACTATACACACAGTCACTGTATAATCCCTGTACGGAACAATACATACACATTATACATACAGTCACTGTATAATACCTGTACAGAACAATACATACACTATACATACAGTCACTGTATAATACCTGTACAGAACAATACATACACACTATACATACAGTCACTGTATAATACCTGTACAGAACAATACATACACTATACATACAGTCACTGTATAATACCTGTACAGAACAATACATACACTATACATACAGTCACTGTATAGTACCTGTACAGAACAATACATACACACTATACATACAGTCACTGTATAATACCTGTACAGAACAATACATACACACTATACATACAGTCACTGTATAATACCTGTACAGAACAATACATACACACTATACATACAGTCACTGTATAATACCTGTACAGAACAATACATACACACTATACATACAGTAACTGTATAATACCTGTACAGAACAATACATACACTATACATACAGTCACTGTATAATACCTGTACAGAACAATACATACACACTATACATACAGTCACTGTATAATACCTGTACAGAACAGTACATACACACTATACATGCAGTCACTGTATAATACCTGTACAGAACAATACATAGACACTATACATACAGTCACTGTATAATACCTGTACAGAACAATACATACACTATACATACAGTCACTGTATAATACCTGTACAGAACAATACATATACTATACATACAGTCACTGTATAATACCTGTACAGAACAATACATACACTATACATACTGTCACTGTATAATACCTGTACAGAATAATACATACACACTATACATACAGTCACTGTATAATACCTGTACAGAACAATACATACACACTATACATACAGTCACTGTATAATACCTGTACAGAACAATACATACACTATACATACAGTCACTGTATAATACCTGTACAGAACAATACATACACTATACATACAGTCACTGTATAATACCTGTACAGAACAATACATACACTATACATACAGTCACTGTATAATACCTGTACAGAACAATACATACACTATACATACAGTCACTGTATAATACCTGTACAGAACAATACATACACACTATACATACAGTCACTGTATAATACCTGTACAGAACAATACATACACTATACATACAGTCACTGTATAATACCTGTACAGAACAATACATACACACTATACATACAGTCACTGTATAATACCTGTACAGAACAATACATACACTATACATACAGTCACTGTATAATACCTGTACAGAACAATACATACACACTATACATACAGTCACTGTATAATACCTGTACAGAACACTACATACACTATACATACAGTCACTGTATAATACCTGTACAGAACAATACATACACTATACATACAGTCACTGTATAATACCTGTACAGAACAATACATACACTATACATACAGTCACTGTATAATACCTGTACAGAACAATACATACACTATACATACAGTCACTGTATAATACCTGTACAGAACAATACATACACACTATACATACAGTCACTGTATAATACCTGTAGAGAACAATACATACACTATACATACAGTCACTGTATAATACCTGTACAGAACAGTACATACACTATACATACAGTCACTGTATAATACCTGTACAGAACAATACATACACTATACATACAGTCACTATATAATACCTGTACAGAACAATACATACACTATACATACAGTCACTGTATAATACCTGTACAGAACAATACATACACACTATACATACAGTCACTGTATAATACCTGTACAGAACAATACATACACTATACATACAGTCACTGTATAATACCTGTACAGAACAATACATACACTATACATACAGTCACTATATAATACCTGTACAGAACAATACATACACACTATACATACAGTCACTGTATTATCCCTGTACAGAACAATACATACACACTATACATACAATCACTGTATAATACCTGTACAGAACAATACATACACTATACATACAGTCACTGTATAATACCTGTACAGAACAATACATACACATTATACATACAGTCACTGTATAATACCTGTACAGAACAATACATACACACTATACATACAGTCACTGTATAATACCTGTACAGAACAGTACATACACACTATACACACAGTCACTGTATAATACCTGTACAGAACAATACATACACTATACATACAGTCACTGTATAATACCTGTACAGAACAATACATACACTATACATACAGTCACTGTATAATACCTGTACAGAACAATACATACACTATACATACAGTCACTGTATAATACCTGTACAGAACATTACATACACACTATACATACACTCACTGTATAATACCTGTACAGAACAATACATACACTATACATACAGTCACTGTATAATCCCTGTACAGAACAATACATACACTATACATACAGTCACTGTATAATACCTATACAGAACAATACATACACACTATACATACACTCACTGTATAATACCTGTACAGAACAATACATACACTATACATACAGTCACTGTATAATACCTGTACAGAACAATGCATACACTATAGATACAGTCACTGTATAATCCCTGTACAGAACAATACATACACTATACATACAGTCACTGTATAATACCTGTACAGAACAGTACATACACTATACATACAGTCACTGTATAATACCTGTACAGAACAATACATACACTATACATACAGTCACTGTATAATACCTGTACAGAACAATACATACACTATACATACAGTCACTGTATAATACCTGTACAGAACAATACATACACTATACATACAGTCACTGTATAATACCTGTACAGAACAATACATACACTATACATACAGTCACTGTATAATACCTGTACAGAACAGTACATACACACTATACATACAGTCACTGTATAGTACCTGTACAGAACAATACATACACACTATACATACAGTCACTGTATAGTACCTGTACAGAACAATACATACAATATACATACAGTCACTGTATAATACCTGTACAGAACAGTACATACACTATACATACAGTCACTGTATAATACCTGTACAGAATAATACATACACACTATACATACAGTCACTGTATAATACCTGTACAGAACAATACATACACACTATACATACAGTCACTGTATAGTACCTGTACAGAACAATACATACACACTATACATACAGTCACTGTATAATCCCTGTACAGAACAATACATACACTATACATACAGTCACTGTATAATACCTGTACAGAACAATACATACACACTATACATACAGTCACTGTATAATCCCTGTACAGAACAGTACATACACACTATACATACAGTCACTGTAAAATACCTGTACAGAACAATACATACACTATACATACAGTCACTGTATAATACCTGTACAGAACAATACATACACACTATACATACAGTCACTGTATAATACCTGTACAGAACAATACATACACTATACATACAGTCACTGTATAATACCTGTACAGAACAATACATACACTATACATACAGTCACTGTATAATACCTGTACAGAACAATACATACACACTATACATACAGTCACTGTATAATACCTGTACAGAACAATACGTACACACTATACATACAGTCACTGTATAATACCTGTACAGAACAATACATACACACTATACATACAGTCACTGTATAATCCCTGTACGGAACAATACATACACATTATACATACAGTCACTGTATAATACCTGTACAGAACAATACATACACTATACATACAGTCACTGTATAATACCTGTACAGAACAATACATACACACTATACATACAGTCACTGTATAATACCTGTACAGAACAATACATACACTATACATACAGTCACTGTATAATACCTGTACAGAACAATACATACACTATACATACAGTCACTGTATAGTACCTGTACAGAACAATACATACACACTATACATACAGTCACTGTATAATACCTGTACAGAACAATACATACACACTATACATACAGTCACTGTATAATACCTGTACAGAACAATACATACACACTATACATACAGTAACTGTATAATACCTGTACAGAACAATACATACACTATACATACAGTCACTGTATAATACCTGTACAGAACAATACATACACACTATACATACAGTCACTGTATAATACCTGTACAGAACAGTACATACACACTATACATGCAGTCACTGTATAATACCTGTACAGAACAATACATACACACTATACATACAGTCACTGTATAATACCTGTACAGAACAATACATACACTATACATACAGTCACTGTATAATACCTGTACAGAACAATACATATACTATACATACAGTCACTGTATAATACCTGTACAGAACAATACATACACTATACATACTGTCACTGTATAATACCTGTACAGAATAATACATACACACTATACATACAGTCACTGTATAATACCTGTACAGAACAATACATACACACTATACATACAGTCACTGTATAATACCTGTACAGAACAATACATACACTATACATACAGTCACTGTATAATACCTGTACAGAACAATACATACACTATACATACAGTCACTGTATAATACCTGTACAGAACAATACATACACTATACAAACAGTCACTGTATAATACCTGTACAGAACAATACATACACTATACATACAGTCACTGTATAATACCTGTACAGAACAATACATACACACTATACATACAGTCACTGTATAATACCTGTACAGAACAATACATACACTATACATACAGTCACTGTATAATACCTGTACAGAACAATACATACACACTATACATACAGTCACTGTATAATACCTGTACAGAACAATACATACACTATACATACAGTCACTGTATAATACCTGTACAGAACAATACATACACACTATACATACAGTCACTGTATAATACCTGTACAGAACACTACATACACTATACATACAGTCACTGTATAATACCTGTACAGAACAATACATACACTATACATACAGTCACTGTATAATACCTGTACAGAACAATACATACACTATACATACAGTCACTGTATAATACCTGTACAGAACAATACATACACTATACATACAGTCACTGTATAATACCTGTACAGAACAATACATACACACTATACATACAGTCACTGTATAATACCTGTAGAGAACAATACATACACTATACATACAGTCACTGTATAATACCTGTACAGAACAGTACATACACTATACATACAGTCACTGTATAATACCTGTACAGAACAATACATACACTATACATACAGTCACTGTATAATACCTGTACAGAACAATACATACACACTATACATACAGTCACTGTATAATACCTGTACAGAACAGTACATACACTATACATACAGTCACTGTATAATACCTGTACAGAACAATACATACACTATACATACAGTCACTGTATAATACCTGTACAGAACAATACATACACTATACATACAGTCACTGTATAATACCTGTACAGAACAATATATACACACTATACATACAGTCACTGTATAATACCTGTACAGAACAATACATACACACTATACATACAGTCACTGTATAATACCTGTACAGAACAATACATACACACTATACATACAGTCACTGTATAATACCTGTACAGAACAATACATACACACTATACATACAGTCACTGTATAATACCTGTAGAGAACAATACATACACACTATACATACAGTCACTGTATAATACCTGTACAGAACAATACATACACACTATACACACAGTCACTGTATAATACCTGTACAGAACAATACATACACACTATACATACAGTCACTGTATAATACCTGTACAGAACAATACATACACACTATACATACAGTCACTGTATAATACCTGTAGAGAACAATACATACACACTATACATACAGTCACTGTATAATACCTGTACAGAACAATACATACACACTATACATACAGTCACTGTATAATACCTGTACAGAACAATACATACACACTATACACACAGTCACTGTATAATACCTGTACAGAACAATACATACACACTATACATACAGTCACTGTATAATACCTGTACAGAACAATACATACACTATACATACAGTCACTGTATAATACCTGTACAGAACAATACATACACTATACATACAGTCACTGTATAATACCTGTACAGAACAATTCATACACTATACATACAGTCACTGTATAATACCTGTACAGAACAATACATACACACTATACATACAGTCACTGTATAATACCTGTACAGAACAATACATACACACTATACATACAGTCACTGTATAATACCTGTACAGAACAATACATACACACTATACACACAGTCACTGTATAATACCTGTACAGAACAATACATACACACTATACATACAGTCACTGTATAATACCTGTACAGAACAATACATACACTATACATACAGTCACTGTATAATACCTGTACAGAACAATACATACACTATACATACAGTCACTGTATAATACCTGTACAGAACAATACATACACTATACATACAGTCACTGTATAATCCCTGTATAGAACAATACATACACACTATACATACAGTCACTGTATAATACCTGTACAGAACAATACATACACTATACATACAGTCACTGTATAATACCTGTACAGAACAGTACATACACTATACATACAGTCACTGTATAATACCTGTACAGAACAATACATACACTATACATACAGTCACTGTATAATACCTGTACAGAACAATACATACACACTATACATACAGTCACTGTATAATACCTGTACAGAACAATACATACACTATACATACAGTCACTGTATAATACCTGTATAGAACAATACATACACACTATACATACAGTCACTGTATAATACCTGTACAGAACAATACATACAATATACATACAGTCACTGTATAATACCTGTACAGAACAATACATACACACTATACATACAGTCACTGTATAATACCTGTACAGAACAATACATACACATTATACATACAGTCACTGTATAATACCTGTACAGAACAATACATACACTATACATACAGTCACTGTATAATACCTGTAGAGAACAATACATACACACTATACATACAGTCACTGTATAATACCTGTAGAGAACAATACATACACTATACATACTTTTAGAAAAGACCGTGCAAAGCGAGCAGGAGGGGTAATCATATACATACAGGAGTCAATAAACTTCTAAATGACTCTCATAACACTGATTCTTATGAATACATTGCTGGTAAAATTTATCTTCCATACACAAAACAAATCATAATTGTTGGCATCTACAGACCGCCAAATACCCCAACACATTCCCTGTCAGACACAGCGCCTCACCTAAAGGAGATTGCCACTCAAAGCAAGAAAAGCGAGCTGATGGTTCTTGGAAACTTTAATATTAATTGGCTGGACTCCAGGAATGAAAAATTTTGTTACTTGTTTAAAGCATTGAACTTATCAGAAGTAATATCTTCCCCTACTCGCATAAATCTTATCAATCCACCCATACCCTGCTAGACTGGATCCTTTCATCCTGCACAAGCAGAATCCAAGATTCAGGTGTACTAGCAAATGTGTTTAGCAATCACTCCATTGTTTACTGTGTCCGCAAAATACAATAAATCATGTTCCAAAGTCATATTCAGGAGATCATTTAGAAAATTTAATCACTTTCCTAAATGATTTAAGAAATTGCTCATGATATAGAATACATCTAATACCAGACCTAGACTCAGCGATTGTGTATTTTAACTCAGAATTCTTACAGGTCTGTAATACCCATGCCCCACTAAGGAAGGTCAGGGTTAGGGGTGCACATCTACCCTGGATCTCAGCTGACTTGATTCAATTATATAATTTCAGAGATGCCTTATGGACAGAATTTAAACAAACCGGCTCCGCTTATGATCACATTACATAAAGGCAATTAAGAAATACATGTACAAAACAAACAAAATTAGCAAAAGCACAATATTTTACTGACAACATGAACAGTAACATTTCAAAGCCAGCCAAATTTTAGAAGGTTATTAAAAACCACTACAGCCCTCCTGACCATTATCACAGTATAATCCCTGTACAGAACAATACATACACTCTATACATGCACTAAGTGCACCACAGTGGACATAGTAATATTCCCAGAATTCCCAGGGATATAACTGGTTCTTTTAAACTCCAATATAAATGAATCAGAATTTCCATTTGGATACTATGATGCTCTGAGCTGCGTAATCTGACTATATGAAATAAGTGCATATAATAGAGCTTTCCCTGCAGAGGAATAAATAGGAACTCCCAAAGTTGGATCATGTTTACTTAAAGGGATAGTAATGCTTGCTTGTAACGAATATTAAAAATATAAATGCAATGATGTGTGTGCCGTCTCTCCAACAAGTATAGTATGAGAGATATAATCTTATAAAGTTCCTCCCTCCAGCCGGTTTCAGAGACGTCATCGCTCTAACTGACAGAATGAGATCAACGATGGTAAACAGGAATAGGAAAAGGGTTGAACTAGATGGACGCAAGTCTTTTTTCAACCTAAATTACTATGTTACTATGTTACTATGTAGATCCTGGTTCCGGGACCAGCCGGTGGCTCTTCAGCAGAACTGAAACAGCGCTATCTAGAAAGAAATGCTTAATTGGAATGTTCTCTATGTCTTCTCTCACCCCCCCAACTCACCTTCCTGCCCTGGTTTATACATGGGCTTGTCAGTCAGGATGAAGGTGCCATTTTGTTTCAAGTGAATGGTCAATGACTTGGTGAATATTTGAGGTCTGGATCCCTCAGACTCTGGCCATTCCACCTCTATTGTGGCTTTCTCTTTAATTCCTGATGGGGCCGGAACCTGGATTTAAGAAGAAGAGGCATTACTACCATGATGTAAATTCTCTCTGCACTTAAACTAACACGTTTTGGTAATAACCGCCTCTTACTTTACTATGTCTGTGCTAATAAATATATTTACACGATAGCACTGAACATCGAGTTTATATGTATCAGTGACGCAAACTGGTGGATGGGGGAGACCACACTGGGCTATTTATACTACACTAGGGTTCACTGAATGAATGAGTGTAGTTCTAAATCATTTATTCAATTGCACAATGAGTTGTCAACAGGTCATGAAATAATCTAAAAGTTTTTGATAATGCCCCACCCACCCACCCACCCACCACACCCCAGTAACATTCCATAAAACACCAGTGTCCCATGACATGATATGTGGTCTCTTTACCCCCATTATCTGGTACTGACGCAATCAGTATAAACTGGGAAGAAATCGACTGAACGCAGAACCCACAGGGAAGTTACGGAGACTTTGGCAGTATCGTCCCAATGTGCGCCATAGCGTGAGAAGCGATGAGATCAGTGGGGGCAGTGGGAAGATCCGGCAGATCAGAAGCAACTAACACTGAGCATTAGGGGTGATAGCAAACTGGAGAATTTCTCAATAAACTCACCACCACCGGAGACTCAGCCTCCGTCCCTAGAGACACGGTAATTAACTCTAAAATTCAGAGTCTCCAGGACAGGTCTGAAGAGTTCCCAGGTATTCACTTATCCTTTTCAGTGCTAGGAGATGTTGTAGACTCTATTTAACCTACTGGATGCGACAGTCATCTACAAAATACATTGCTTTACACTGGATTGGACGTGTCTCTAACATCTAGGTGTTTGAGATCAGATTTAAAGGGATAGTAATACTTCATTTTAACTTTATTTTATTTTGTAGGCATTAAAAAAACATGAAGAATTATATAAGTCTTATCTCTCAAACCTTTATGGTTTGAGAGATATCGACAAGCAAAGTTTCCCCTCCCGCTCCTTTTACCTAGTGTAAGTCATATCTTCTCAGAGGTGGAATCCAGTCCATAGACCAGACAGATAACAGCAGGGGACAATCTTCTTCCTATGAGAACAATGAAAGACCTGCCCCCCTTGACAAGCTTTTCAGGTTTTTCCCTTATCTTAATTGAAGATTGTCCCTCTCTGCAGTCTACCTGGGCACTTCCCTTCTGATCTGGCTGAACATGGCGGGGATACTTTGCTTGTGAATATCTCTTAAACCATAAAGGTTTGAGAGATAAGACTTATATCGTTCTTCATGTTTTTTTAATGCCTACAAAATAAAATAAAGATAAAATGAAGTATTACTATCCCTTTAAGGAACCTTCAGGTCAGATCTTTTGGCAGTTCCCATAAGATTTCTCCTTGTTTCATACTGCACCTATCTTTCACTCTGACAACTCTAAAACTGTCCATCCACGACTCTTCAAAAATGGGTGTCCTTTTCATAAATCACACCACGCATCGCGAGCCTTAAAGTGTCGCATGTCTTTGGTCGTGCGTCTAAATATGTCGCATCTCTTTGTCGCACGTCAAACCATGTTGCATTTGTTTGGTCGCGGAATGTGAATGACACATTCTGAATAGTGCGCCACAACATGTCACATTATAAAAGGGCGCAATAATGGCGCTATATAAGGAACAATGCCAGAATGGTGCAATACGGATGCTATCATGGTCTAAGGGCGCTATATGGGCGCAATAAGGAGCAAGGCCAGAATGGTGCAGTAATGACGCATACATCAATGAATAATGATGCAGTGCGTCAAAAAACCTGTGTCATGCGTGCACTCCAGGAACAGGAAGTACAAAAATGAAACAGGAAGTAGAAAGCAGTCTACCCTACTGAACTGCAGACCACTACTACTACTACAAGCAATACTACAAGCAATGCCTAGAGAGCCTTATTTCACCAACACGGAGCTGGGGATACTTGTCCACTATATGGACAACTATCTCCCACATAGGCTCAGGGACAGAGTGGACTCTGCATTTCGCAGGCGTATTTTAAACAAAATCACCTGCAAAATGCAGAGGTCCAGTGGCATCAGTAGGACCAGGAGGCAGATTCTTCGGAGGTGGTCCGACCTAAAAAGATGAGAGTCTTTATTGCTGCGCACTTTACGTGCAGGGATGATTGTTTGATTTTTATTGGTGGGAGGGATGTGTTGGTTGTAACATAACTAATTAATTTTACATAATCATAAACTTTGCTTTTAAACTTCCCTCCTAGCACCTGAACCACCCCGAAGAACCTCTCCAGGTCGTCAGGTGGCCACCCAAGCAAAGTCCCTGCAGCCTACCAGTAAGTCATTTTTTGTGCCATGTACACTATACACAACAATATACACAGCCATATACACATACAGTCACAAACACAATATATATAGGTAATAGTTATTGTCTAGAATTCCATATTTGTCCTATCTATATAAATAAAAGAAGACTTTGTGCCTGCCAAAACACACCCAGGGGAGGCAGAAAGGAGGAGTTACTGCTCCCATTGGGTGATTCAATCATGCAGGGAGTTGGCCCGTCTCCACTATGCAGCCCGCCCACTACTATTAAAGTCAGAAAAAAAACAAAATGGATGCCACTTGCTCCTACACCACAGACACAACACACATGCCCATTCACACAGCACGAAACACAGACACTTGCCCCACTCACACACAGAACCAAACACACACACACAGAGCACCAAACACACACACAAAGCCAGAAAGAAAAATGTCTGACATACACACACAGTCACTCACCCTGACTCCCAGTGGCCTCAGCAGGACCTGTAGTACAGCCACTGAAGGGTGCTGCAGCACCAGGGGAACAAAATGGCACTCAAAGGGTTAAAGGGATAGTAATACTTCATTTTAATTTTATTTTATTTTGTAGGCATTAAAAAACATGAAGAACGATATAAGTCTTATCTCTCAAACCTTTATGGTTTATGAGATATTCACAAGCAAAGTTTCCCCCTCCCGCCCCTTTTACCTAGTGTAATCCATCTCTTCTCAGATGTGGAATCCAGTCCATAGACCAGACAGATAACAGCAGGGGACAATCTTATTCCTATGAGAACAATGAAATCCCTGCCCCCCCTTGACAAGCTTTTCAGGTTTTTCCCTTATCTTAATTGAAGATTGTCCCTCTCTGCAGTCTACCTGGGCACCTCCCTTCTGCTTTGGCTGAACAGTGTGACATCAGTAAAAGGGGCGGGAGGGGGGTACTTTGTCATTGAATTACTCTTGTACTACAACTCTGACAGAATTGATATAACACTCTCCAAAGTCCAAATACGATGATGATTAATTAGAGCTGCTTTTATTATGAAACATTACTATCCCTTTAAGGTAGGTCCTCATTGCTGAATTATTTCTTGACTGTCATCATTTTCCATGCAAGACACAGGACAGACAGCCATCAGGTACATACTTAACCCACTGACTGCCACAGGGTTGTGTATCAAGTTTTAGCCCTCAGTGAGTGTGTTCAAACCCCTCACACTGTAAACTTCCATTTCCCTCCCACTTCTCCTCCTTCCCCAGCCTATTACTAACACTTTTCCACATTTATGTTAAGCCCCACCCCTACTCACTTTTAATCCAGATTGCCCCATTTGTCTCTCCACATCAGCACCACAGAAGTCCCGTCCAGGGACTCCACAAGTCAAAGTTCCCAGGTATGAATGCAATTCCCACTGCTATTTAACTTTGACATGCCTCTCTATACCTTAACCCTTTGAGTGCCAGAAGGGTGCGCAACTCATGTGCACATTGTGTTTCTGCGCATATATGTTGCGTGTGTACATCTCTGTTACATGTGCGTCCATGTGTGCATGACTTTTTCATGTTTCTGCCGCTCACCGTGTGTTGCATATGTCTGTGTTCATCAGTGTGACTACATTTCACACACACATGCACCCAACGGTCATAACATGACGGGCAATACCGTCCCACAATCGTAGTATATATATATATAAGAGAAAACCTGCATCCCTTGCCACACACACCCAGAGGCGGCTGTAAGGAAGCGTTAGCCTGCCCCACAACATCAGTCTTAACCCTTTGAGTGCCAGAGGGGTATGCATACATTGCAAAGCAATGCGTTGCGTACCTCTCTGGTACTCAAAGGGTTAACCCTCTCCTCCACAACTCACCTACTGCTACATCACTTCTCTCGACTTACAACTCCTACAGTAAACAACTTATGGCACAATAATATAACCCACCAACCACCAGCTCCCATTTTGCAGGGGAGCCACACATTGATCATTTCTTTCAAAGAGTATATAGAGAAACTTCTGTTTCCACCCCCTGTCCCATAATGCACTGGGACACTCAGAGGCAGATTGGAATCAGGTGAGTGGAGTCAGCTGGGGAACAGGTTAGAACACACAGATCTTCAGTTTCCATGGTAAGAACTGGGGCTGATGAACTCACTTTGTTGCAATTTAACCCTTTGAGTGCTGTTGCAATGCCTTGGATACCTCTCTGGCACTCAGAGGGTTAAGCCCATTAACCCTTGGAATATCAGAGATGATATGCAGCACATTGCTCTGCATACCTCTGTCACTCAAAGGGTTAATATGTGTTTGGAAAGCTTCCACATTTGGGTATTGTGCAGCCCACTCCTTCCTCACAAGCTGCCCACAGGGTTACACTGATTTCTTTGAAAATGTCCATTGATTCCAATCAGACTATTAATTCCATGAATGCTACAGACAATGCAAACACATTGCCAAAGCAATGCGTCGGGGACCATTGTAGCATTCTAGGGGTTAAAGCCCCATTTATGTCAACACAATTCTCCTGAATTTTCAATTCAACCCTATGGTGTCAGTTTTTTTTTAGTTGCACCCTTTATCTTGATACATAAGGTCCATACAGTTACACTCTTACCCCATTAATCTAAACCCATTTATACTTTTGGCTCTTGCAGCAGCTGACTGTGCACTGTGATCTGTGAGGCTGATGTACTAACACAAAGAGGAACAATTCATCTGTACCATACAGAACAAATACAATGCTTTGCTGACCTCTCTATCACTGAAGATGTTAAAACGCCCATTTAAATAAATGAGTATTGTTCCCTGTACTGCTGTTACTTTTCCACAAAATTCCACCACTTTACTAAGTATATGAGCCTTCCTGTTTTGAAGCCTATTAGCTGTTAGGGTCCCTGTATTGATCCCTTGCCTACAGCCCATGGACATATAATCCGGTTCTGTCCCAGTCGACCACCACGGCCCACTAATGCAAGGAGCGCCCAACGTGTGTCACTTAACCCTTTCACTGCCAGAGGACTATACAACTCATTACACAGCAATGTGTTGCGTACATCTCTCGCACTCAGAGTTAAAGTGCTTCACTCCAACCAGCTGCTACACTAGGTGTGTATAATGCAGTAACCCTACAGCCCTGTATTTCATGTCTACTTCACTGTCTATGTACAGTCATTTCTCCCCCTCACCCATTACTTTACTTTAACACTTCACTGTCCCTCTTCTCCTCAATCTCTCATCTCCTCCTGCCTTGTCACCCCCAATCATCTATCCCCTTGCCAATCATCCATAGTCCCAGTCTTGCCATTTTACTCCCACATCACCAGTACATTATCTATCACTGCATCTCTCACTTAACCCTCTGTCTGCAAACCTATTTCTTCAAATGTATTGCAGTATCCACTGCTGTAATCTAAATTATTCTTTTACTCACAAACATCTTCTCACTGTGACCTTCAACAAGTAACACGGCACACTCACTTCGACTGTAAGGATACAGGGTCCTATTCATCAAGTAACACGGCACACTCACTTTGACTGTAAGGATACAGGGCCTTATTCATCAAGTAACACGGCACACTCACTTCGACTGTAAGGATACAGGGCCTTATTCACCAAGTAACACGGCACACTCACTTCGACTGTAAGGATACAGGGCCTTATTCACCAAGTAACAAGGCACACTCACTTCGACTGTAAGGATACAGGGCCTTATTCACCAAGTAACACGGCACACTCACTTCGACTGTAAGGATACAGGGCCTTATTCACCAAGTAACACGGCACACTCACTTCGAATATACGGCACACTCACTTCGACTGTAAGGATACAGGGCCTTATTCACAAAGTAACACGGCACGCTCACTTCGACTGTAGGGATACAGGCAGGGACGGATTTACATTCCAGGCTCCCCTAGGCAAGGTACTCTGGGCACCCTTAGCTCCGCCCATGGCCACACCCCACTCCTCACATGACCACCGGTCTCATCCACTGTTTCCTGGTACTGAATATACCTTTGGCCTACAACAAGCAACGATATAAAAGCTTTAACCCCTTGGTTGCTTTGGAGATCTCACTAGCATCCAACGGGTTAAATAATAGCCTGTAAAAGGGGGTATAAGCTACTGCATAGATACATAGATTGCTCTGACCCCACCCATAATTCAGAATGTGGGTGTGGCCAGCAAAACTGAGGCACCCCTCAAAATTTGGAGCTCTAGGCAGGTGCTTAGTCTGCCTATTGGGAAATCCGGGCCTGGATACAGGGCCTTATTCACCAAGTAACAAGGCACACTTACTTCGACTGTAAGGATACAGGGCCTTATTCACCAAGTAACACGGCACACTCACTTCAACTGTAAGGATACAGGGCCTTATTCATCATGTAACACAGCACAGTTACTTCAACTGTAAGGATACAGGGCCTTATTCACCAAGTAACACAGCTCACTCACTTCAACTGTAAGGATACAGGGCCTTATTCATCATGTAACACAGCACACTCACTTCAACTATAAGGGTACAGGGCCTTATTCACCAAGTAACACAGCATACTCACTTCAACTGTTAGGATACAGGGCCTTATTCACCAAGTAACACAGCACACTCACTTCAACTGTAAGGATACAGGGCCTTATTCATCAAGCTGAAGAGATGCAATTAAAACCTTTTTACAACTCTTATCAGCACATCTACATCACCACTGCGTCTGTCACACACTGTCTACATATGTGACATACGTCCATGTATGTGTGTGTCTCTCTGTATGTATGCGTTTCACAGTGTGTGACAAGCTCTGTCTCTTTAAGTACGTGTCTGAAACACTGCATGTGTCTGTTTCACACAATGTCTCTCTGTGTAAATAATATGGCGGGCAACACCGTACCACATTGCTAGTACTTAATATATTTCTAAACACATACATTCACAAATAAGCAGTTCACATTAAAGGAAGATGTAAGACTACTTTTTAACAGCTCCCCCGATGTGAGGGTGTGTATTTTGTGAAATATGAAGGTGTGACTACAAGCAAGAAACAAAATGTGTAGCTAATTACAGGATGGGTGCGTTAACTACTTGCATGTTTTACATGTGTTAAATGTATGCAAGTATGCAAAGTAATTACACTTACTATTGGAATTTCATTGATGTATTCCTTTTGAAGATGGGATCTTTTAAAAAGAATGTTAATGTTTGAATTGTACAGAAACTACATCACAATACCCAATAAGGTAACTAAATGTGTACTTGTGGAAAAGGATACCGTAAAAGACTCACAAAGTGGGTGGATTAAGGACGCAATTTGGGTACATTATGGGTGCATTAAGGACGCAATATGGGTGCAGTTAGGACGCATATAAAGGAGGCCTGAATGCACCCATATTGTATCCATATTGCATCCTTAATGCACACATATTGCATCCATATTGCATCCTTAATGCACCCATATTGCACCCATATTGCGTCCTTAATACACCCATATTGCACTCATATTGAGTCCTTAATACACCCATATTGCATCCATATTGCGTCCTTAATACACCCATATTGCATCCATATTGCGTCCTTAATACACCCATATTGCACTCATATTGAGTCCTTAATACACCCATATTGCATCCATATTGCGTCCTTAATGCACCCATATTGCACTCATATTGCGTCCTTAATACACCCATATTGCTCCTTAATACACCCATATTGCACTCATATTGCGTCCTTAATGCACCCATATTGTATCCATATTGCATCCTTAATGCACCCATATTGCACTCATATTGCGTCCTTAATACACCCATATTGCACTCATATTGCGTCCTTAATGCACCCATATTGCACCCATATCGCGTCCTTAATACACCCATATTGCATTCATATTGCATCCTTAATGCACCCATATTGCATCCATATTGCACCCATATTGCACCCATATTGCATCCTTAATACACCCATATTGCACTCATATTGCGTCCTTAATACACCCATATTGCACTCATATTGCGTCCTTAATACACCCATATTGCATCCTTAATGCACCCATATTGCATCCATATTTCACCCATATTGCACCCATATTGCATCCTTAATACACCCATATTGCACTCATATTGCATCCTTAATACACCCATATTGTATCCATATCGCGTCCTTAATACACCCATATTGCATCCATATTGCATCCTTAATGCACCCATATTGCATCCATATTGCACCCATATTGCATCCTTAATACACCCATATTGCACTCATATTGCGTCCTTAATACACCCATATTGTATCCATATTGCGTCCTTAATACACCCATATTGCATCCATATTGCATCCTTAATGCACCCATATTGCATCCATATTGTGTCCTTAATACACCCATATTGCATCCTTAACCCCTTCAGTGCCAGAGGCTCGGGCCATTTTCTGAACCCTGCAGGCCAGACACTTTTTCAACATTTTTGCTATCCTTCCGTTTAGGCTTGATTTCCTCTGGGGATTTTTAGTTACATATGGAAAACTATATATTGTTTTTTTCAGAACGAATTGAGCTTTCTTGTGATACCTTACATGAAGAGAATTTTACATCGTGCAAAAAGCTATGATGTCATAATGACAAAAAAAAGTGAAAATTTACTCATTTTGCTAAAATCACATACTATGTATCAAAAATATTTACCTTGATTGAAAAAGTTTCAATTATTTGAAAAAGCCTCGAGTCCCCTGAGTAAAAAAATACCAAATTTGTATAGTTTTACCTACGTCCATGGCTAGCGTAGAGCCCTAATCACCAGCAGCGCAAAATGACATTTTCAACTTTATAAACTAATATGCGCATTCTAGGGTTTTTGTGGTAAAACTACCCTAAAACAGTGGAATAACTATATAAAACTATATATTTTGGAAAAGTAGACAAACCTGCCGCATCTAATGAGGGGTAACTTGCCTTCTTACCCCAAGCCTGGTGTGCACAAATGCCTCCAGAAGATGGCGCTAATGAAAAAAAAGGCATTTTCTTACATTTCTGCCCCTTCAAATGTACTGAAATTTGTGAAAACCATGGCATTTCCAACTGTATTCATTAGCTAGTGCTCTTAGGAGAAAAATGACACCCCATTGGTATGAGTTTAACTACCTCAGGGGGCGTTAGAAGTGCAAAATGACTCCTACTACAACCTCAAATTTTTCTAACATTTTCTCAAACATTACTTGTCAGTACACAAATGGTTATAACAACTACAGAAGTGAAGAAAGGGTACACAAACCATACCATTTTGAAAAGAAGACACCCTGCCGCATCTAATGATGGGTGACTTGCCTTGTTACCCCAAGCCTGGAGTGCACAAATGCCTCCAGAAGGTGGCACTAATGAAAAAAAAAGGCATTTTCTTACATTTCTGCCCCTTCAAATGTACTGAAATATGTGCAAACCATGGTATTTCCAACTGTATTCATTAGCTAGTGCTCTTAGGAGAAAAATGACACCCCATTGGTATGAGTTTAACTACCTCAGGGGGCGTTAGAAGTGCAAAATGACACCTACTACAACCTCAAATTTTTCTAACATTTTCTCAAACATTACTTGTCTGTACACAAATGGTTATAACAACTACAGAAGTGAAGAAAGGGTACACAAACCATACCATTTTGAAAAGAAGACACCCTGCCGCATCTAATGATGGGTGACTTGCCTTGTTACCCCAAGCCTGGAGTGCACAAATGCCTCCAGAAGGTGGCACTAATGAAAAAAAAAGGCATTTTCTTACATTTCTGCCCCGTCAAATGTACTGAAATATGTGCAAACCATGGTATTTCCAACTGTATTCATTAGCTAGTGCTCTTAGGAGAAAAATGACACCCCATTGGTATGAGTTTAACTACCTCAGGGGGCGTTAGAAGTGCAAAATGACACCTACTACAACCTCAAATTTTTCTAACATTTTCTCAAACATTACTTGTCAGTACACAAATGGTTATAACAACTACAGAAGTGAAGAAAGGGTACACAAACCATACCATTTTGAAAAGAAGACACCCTGCCGCATCTAATGATGGGTGACTTGCCTTGTTACCCCAAGCCTGGAGTGCACAAATGCCTCCAGAAGGTGGCACTAATGAAAAAAAAAGGCATTTTCTTACATTTCTGCCCCTTCAAATGTACTGAAATATGTGCAAACCATGGTATTTCCAACTGTATTCATTAGCTAGTGCTCTTAGGAGAAAAATGACACCCCATTGGTATGAGTTTAACTACCTCAGGGGGCGTTAGAAGTGCAAAATGACACCTACTACAACCTCAAATTTTTCTAACATTTTCTCAAACATTACTTGTCTGTACACAAATGGTTATAACAACTACAGAAGTGAAGAAAGGGTACACAAACCATACCATTTTGAAAAGAAGACACCCTGCCGCATCTAATGATGGGTGACTTGCCTTGTTACCCCAAGCCTGGAGTGCACAAATGCCTCCAGAAGGTGGCACTAATGAAAAAAAAAGGCATTTTCTTACATTTCTGCCCCTTCAAATGTACTGAAATATGTGCAAACCATGGTATTTCCAACTGTATTCATTAGCTAGTGCTCTTAGGAGAAAAATGACACCCCATTGGTATGAGTTTAACTACCTCAGGGGGCGTTAGAAGTGCAAAATGACACCTACTACAACCTCAAATTTTTCTAACATTTTCTCAAACATTACTTGTCTGTACCCAAATGGTTATAACAACTACAGAAGTGAAGAAAGGGTACACAAACCATACCATTTTGAAAAGAAGACACCCTGCCGCATCTATTGATGGGTGACTTGCTTTGTTACCCCAAGCCTGGAGAGCACAAATGCCTCCAGAAGGTGGTGCTAATGAAAAAAAAAGGCATTTTCTTACATTTCTGCCCCTTCAAATGTACTGAAATTTGTGCAAACCATGGCATTTCCAACTGTATTCATTAGCTAGTGCTCTTAGGAGAAAAATGACACCCCACTGGAATGAGTCGACCTACCTTAGGGGTGCCAGAAGCACATCACTACACCTACCTGTTTGCTTCTTCGAAAATGGCGGCTTGTACTAAAATGTCCATAACTGTTAGAGACATGAAGGAAAGGTATAAAAGGTATACCATTTTGGAAAGTAGACATTCTCCCGCATCAATTGAGGGGTCACTTGCCTTTCTACCCCCTGGGCTGAAGTGCACAAATATTTCCAAAAGGTGGCGCTATGGGAATAAATACATGTTTTTTTACATTTCCACCACTTCAAAGATACTGAAATCTTTGAAAACCATAACATTTCCTGCTGTATTCAGTACCTGCTACCAACATGAGAAAAATGGTAGCCTATTTGTGTGGGTTAACATAGAATATGTGGGTGCTAGGAACACGTACGTAAACCTGACACTTTTGTTTTTGAAATTATCTGCTTGCACTAAAATGGTTATAACCATAATAGATATGCAGAAAAGGTAGAGAAACAATGCCATTTTGGAAAGAAAACATCCTTCCGCATCTAATGAGGGGTCACGTGCCTTCTTACCCAAAGGCTGGTATGCACAAATGCTTCCAGGAGGTGGCGCTAGTGAAAAAAAAAGGCATTTTCTTACATTTCTGCCCCTTCAAATGTATGGAACTTTGTAAAAACCATGGAATTTTCAACTGCATTCATTAGCTAGTGCTCTTAGGAGTCAAACGACACCCCATTGATATGAGTTGACCTACCTTAGGGGGTGCTAGAAGTAGAAAACTACACCTACTACAACCTCTGATGTTTCTAACATTTTCTCAAATGTGACTTGCCTGTACAAAAATGGCTATAACACATTCAGAATTGAAGAAAAGGTAGATAAACCATACCATTTTGGAAAGAAAACAACCTGCCGCATCTAATGAGGGGTCACTTGCCTTCTTACCCCAATACTGGTGTGCATAAATGTTTCCAGAAGGATGCGATATAGGAAAAAAATTGCATTTTTTTACATTTCTGCCCCTTCAAATGTATGGAGCGCTGTGAAAACCATGGAATTTTCAACTGCATTTGTTTGCTAGTGCTCTTAGGAGTCAAATGACACCCCATTGGTATGAGTTGAACTACCTTAGGGGGTGCTAGAAGTAGAAAACTACACCTACTACAACCTCTGATGTTTCTAACATTTTCTCAAACCTGACTTGCCTGTACGAAAATGACTATAACACCTTCAGAATTGAAGAAAAGGTAGATAAACCATACCATTTTGGAAAGAAGACAACCTGCCGCATCTAATGAGGGGTCACTTGCCTTTTTACCCCTAAGTTAGTTGGCACAACTATTTCCAGAATGTGGTGCTACAGGAAAAAATAAAATTTTGTTTTACACATCAGTCACTTCAAAGATACTAAAATGGTTCAATGGCGTGGGATTTCCTAGGAGGACTTCTTGCCAGCCTAAGAAAAATGGTACCCCACTGCTGTGGGTTGACATACCAATTTACGCTACAGGAGCGTAGCTACCAGTGAAACAGAAATGGTAAAGCAAACAGTGTATGTGTGATTTTATGGCTAACAGATGAAAGAAGCTAGGGCGTCAGCCGGTGTACGTGCGGACCTGTGACTACAAGTGTAACAAAGTATGTGGGAGGGTGAGGGATTAGGCAGTGTGTGTGGGTATGAGCAGAGGAGCAAGGATGGTGGGGCAGTGTTTGATAGTGTGTATGGGAGATCTGTGACTACCAGTGTTGATAAAAAGTCCTGTGTGTGCCACAGGAAGGGGGTCGGCATTGAACTCCCCTCCTAGTGGCACACACAGGGTTAATTTGTGTTTTATTTTTTTTTTTTTTTTTATTATATACCTCATTGAGGGGCATAAGGACCCCCTGATCCCTCCCCAATGAGGTCTTAGTAAAAAAATATATATATATGTCCACAAACAGGGGACCCGGAGAGTGCCACAGGGGTCTCCAGCGCATTGCAAAGCAATGCATTGGATCCTTGTGGCACTCAGAGGGTTAATTTTTTTTTAATCATTACTTGGTAATCAGAGCTTGTTGGGGGGCCATCAGGACCAATCATGATGGCCCCCCAACAATCTCTGATAACGAAGTAATGATAAATGCCCTGTGTGTGCCGCAGAAGGGGGGCTGCATTGGCCCTCCTTGTGGCACACACAAGGTTAATTTTTTTTCTTTACTTTTTTTATTATGGACCTCATTGGTGGGTATCAGGACCCCTTTGATTCCCCCAATGAGGTCTTAAAAAAAAAAAAAAAAGGAATCAAAATAAATGTCCCTGTGAGTGCCAAAGGGCTCTCCAGCGCATTGCAAAGCAATGCATTGGACCCTTCTGGCACTCAGAGGGTTAATTTTTTTTTAATCATTACTTGGTAATCAGAGCTTGTTGGGGGGCCATCAGGACCAATCATGAAGGCCCCCCAACAATCTCTGATAACGAAGTAATGATAAATGCCCTGTGCGTGCGCCACAGAAGGTGGGCTGCATTGGCCCCCCTTGTGGCACACACAGGGTTAATTTTTTTTTCTTTACTTTTTTTTTTATTATGGACCTCATTGGTGGGCATCAGGACCCCTCTGATTCCCCCCAACGAGGTCTTAAAAAAAAAAAAAAAAAAAGGAATCAAAATAAATGTCCCTGTGAGTGCCAAAGGGGTTTCCAGCGCATTGCAAAGCAATGCATTGGACCCTTCTGGCACTCAGAGGGTTAATTTTTTTTTTTATTATTACTTTGTAATCAGAGCTTGTTGGGGGGCCATCAGGACAAATCCTGATGGCCCCCCAACAATCTCTAGTAACAAAGTAATGATAGAAGCCCTGTGTGTGCCACAGGAGGGGGGGGTGCATTTGACCCCCCCCTGTGGCACACACAGGGTTAAAAAAATTTATTTATTTTTTTTTTAATAATAGACCTCATTGAGGGGCATCAGGATCCCCCCTGATCCCCCCAATGAGGTCTTTAAAAAAATAAAAAAAAAAACCCAAAGAAAAGACCCTGTGAGTGCTACAAGGGTCTCCAGCACATTGCAAAGCAATGTGCTGGGGACCACTGCGGCACTCACAGGGTTACTATTGTTTTTTTTTTTTTATTATTTTTTTTTTTTAGCTATTCAGACCTCGTGGGGGACATCAGGACCCCTCCTGGTGTCCCCTAAGTAATTGATCTCCCAGCCGATAGGCTGGGAGACCAATTTGGCGACTGCAGGAGAGCAGAAGCTCTCCTGCCTTTCACTCCTACCACCGGTAGGAGTGAATGGGACCGGGGAAACTTCCCCAACGTCATCAGTGACATGTCACTGATGACGTTGGGAGGCTTCCCCCGGTCCCGCCCACTCCTACCCGGAAGTTCGGGTAGGAGACAAGGAAGAGGAGAAGCTGCGCCTCAGCTGCGCTTCTCCTCTTCTTTTATTGATCTCCCAGCGCGATCGGCTGGGAGATCAATAACAGGGGGGACATGAGGAGTGATCCTCATGTCCCCCCACGATTGCCCACATTTTTTTTTTTAAAAATGCGGCCACTGCATGCCGGTTATACCGGCTCATGCAGTGACCGCATTTTAGTGGGTACATTGTACGAGCTTGGCACAGCGGGTACAGCTGTCCAAACTCGTACAATGTACCCACTTGGCACTCAAAGGGTTAATGCACCCATACGGCATCCATATTGCATCCTTAATGCACCCATATTGCACCCATATTGCGTCCTTAATACACCCATATTGCATCCATATTGCGTCCTTAATACACCCATATTACACCCATATTGCGTCCTTAATACACCCATACTGAATCCATATTGCATCCTTAATACACCCATACTGAATCCATATTGTGTATTGCATATTCAGTCTCAGCATGGAGATCTTACCAGTTTAAATTCAGGCACAGATAGGGGGAATTTCAAGGGGGTGAATTTCAAGGGGACCCACTACACCTGGGAGCATAGTACACCGGCGCAAAAGTGCAGTGAGAGTTAAACATGAGAGTTTGACAGTCTCCTTACAAGTTTTTATTCTCTTCTCTACAGGTATGTGCTAATTACCTCTATACCACCCCTGTACCATCTCAGCACCCAACTCTGAACCTGCCTTCATGCTTCAGTTTAACACTTTGTGAGGTTAATCTCAGCTTGTTTCTGTCTACCTATATCTTCCCTAGTATCCTCCTCATGCATGCCAACATGAACAGATTACTACTCTCTGTTCTAACCATTCCACTAATAATACAGATTTACTCTCATCCTTGCAACCATGCCCCGCACCCTCACCATAACATAATAATTCATCATGGACTTCTGCATACATGTGCACTACCAACTGAATGCTGGTGGAGAGTACTAAAATCAAGCCCACCCAGCCCCAGCAATTATAGCAACAGACGCACCCTCTAACTATATGTTCACCGCAAACAACTCACTAAATTTTTATGCATATTATTACTTGCCTTAGCAAATGACATAGAAACCAACCCTGGCCCTAAAATAGAAATAAATGGCAACCTCCCCTTTAAAAAGGGTCTGTCATTCGTGCACTGCAAGATACGCAGCATACTGCCCAAAATGGATGAATTAAGAGCATGGTGTTACGCATACAAACCAAAAATTCTTATTCTTACTGAATCCTGGTTATCCCCAAAAATTCCAGACACTGCTGTTGCCATAGATGGATACTCATGCTTTAGAAAAGACCGTGCAAAATGAGGAGGAGGGGTAATCATTTACATATAAGAGCCAATAAACTTTACACTTCTAAAAGACTCTCACAACACTGATTCTTATGAATACATAGCTGGCAAAATTTGTCTCCAATACTCAAAACAAATCATAATTGTAGGCATCTACAGACCGCCAAATACCCCAGCACACACCATATCAGACATAGCTCAACACCTAAAGGAGATTGCCACACAAAACAAGAAAAGCGAGCTGATGGTTCTTGGAGACTTTAATATTAATTGGCTTGATTCCAGGAATGAAAAATATTGTTCATTGTTTAAAGCATTGAACTTATCAGAAGTAATATCCTCCCCTTCTCGCATAAATCTTAAAACATCCAACCATACCCTGCTAGACTGGATCCTCACATCCTGCGCAAGCAGAATCCAAGACTCAGGTGTACTAGCTAACGTGTTTAGTGACCACTCCATAGTTTACTGTGTCTGCAAAATAAAACCAGTCAAGTCATGTTCCAAAGTCATACTCACGAGATCATTTAGAAAATTTAACCTTCAGTCCTTCCTAAATGATTAAAAAAATTGCTCATGGCATAGATTACATCTAATACCTGACCTTGATTCAGCGATTGACTTTTTTAACTCAGAATTCCTACAGGTTTGTAATACCCATGCCCCACTAAGAAAGGTCAGGGTTAGGGGGGCACATCTACCCTGGGTCTCAGCTGACTTGATTGAATTATACAGTCTCAGAGATTCATTATGGACAAAATTTAAAGAAACTGGCTCCCCTCATGACCACACTATATATAGGCAAGTACGGAATATATGTACAAAACAAACAAAACTAGCAAAAGCACAATATTTTACTAACAACTTGGACAATAACATTTCAAAGCCAGCAACTTTTGGAAGGTTATAAAAAACATCTACAACCCACCTAACCATTCTCACCCATCAAATATAACAATAGATAAAAAAAATACAGTGCCCCACAGCCATAGCCAATGCATTCAACAGCTACTTTGTTGGATGTGCCATCACACTGATTAAACAAAACAAAGGCCACTCTGAAGTTCTACCATGTACAGAACAGTTACTGGCACCTGTTGCCTGGTCCAACAGTGCAAATGAATTCATTTCATGCTAGTAAATGAAAGTGAAGTATATGATCACCTCCTCAACCCAAAGCTGAAATCGCAATCGAGCCCTGACCAACTACCAGCAATTTTATTAAAGCTCAGTGCTATGGTCACAGCCCAACCGATAGCAACTCTAATTAATGCCTCTTTGACATCAGGGTATATGCCCAAATCCTGGAAGGTGGCAAGAGTTGTACCAATCCACAAAAGTGGAGATAAAAATGTAGTAACAAATTACAGACCAATATCTCTCCTCCCCACTTTATCTAAAATCATAGAGAAATGTGTACATGTGCAACTACATAAATATTACCAACAGACCAGTTTCTTCACCCCTCTTCAATCAGGGTTTAGACCAAACCACTCAACGGTCACGTCTCTTCTAAAAGTAACCAATGATATCCAGACTGGCATGGAAAATGGTGAACTCACTGGAGCTATTTTACTAGATTTCGCTAAGGCCTTTGACACAGTAGACCATAACATTCTTATCAGCAAACTCCAAAACTCAGGATTGGGTAATAATTCTCGAAACTGGTTCCGATCCTATTTATCAGACAGAATGCAGTACGTGTCAGTTGCAAACAATGACTCCCGTCCGCTCAAAGTAACAAGTGGAGTTCCCCAAGGCTCCATTCTTGGCCCTCTTCTATTTTCTCTTTTTATAAATGATCTGCCCAAGGTTTGCAAATCATCTTCAGTACACATGTATGCAGATGACACCATAATCTATACTAAAAACTCAAGCATATCACAACTTGAAACCGAATTACAACATGATTTCTACAAAGTGGAAAGATGGATAACGCAGAACAAACTTTTCTTAAACACAGATAAAACAGTCACAATGATATTTGGCACAAAGCACAAACTGCGTAATCTCGACAATATCCACCTATCCATTGTGACAGAGTCTAATCGTAAATTGGCCCCAGTAGACTCCTACAAATATCTTGGTATGTGGCTTGACCCTAACCTCAATTTTGGTCACCATAATGACAAATTAACCTCTAAACTTTATCCCAAAATAAGTACTCTTTTTAGAAACAAATCATGTTTAAGTACCCTGGTGAGAAAACGTATTGTACAGCAGATGCTGCTGCCAGTCATAGACTATGGTGACGTAGTATATGCTCCAGCACCAGAAATCCATCTCAGTAAACTTGACACCCTGTATAATTCATTATGCCGCTTTATCCTCCAATGTGACTACACTACCCATCATTGTGACATGCTTAAAGAACTAAATTGGCTAACACTTAAATCTAAACGTGCCCTTCATCTTTCTTGCTTAGTACACAACCACTTCTCTGGAAAACTACCACACTACCTGAGCAGTATGCTCACTCCAGCTCTCCATACTAACTATAACCTCCACTACTAACAACTCACTGACTATTCCACACTACCTGAGCAGTATGATCACTTCAGTTCTCCATACTAACTATAACCTCCATTGCTAACAACTCACTGACTATTCCACACTACCTGAGCAGTATGATCACTCCAGATCTCCATACTAACTATAACCTCCACTACTAACAACTCACTGACTATTCCACACTACCTGAGCAGTATGATCACTCCAGATCTCCATACTAACTATAACCTCCACTACTAACAACTCACTGACTATTCCACACTACCTGAGCAGTATGATCACTCCAGATCTCCATACTAACTATAACCTCCACTACTACCAACTCACTGACTATTCTACACTACCTGAGCAGTATGATCACTCCAGATCTCCATACTAACTATAACCTCCACTCCACTGCTAACAACTCACTGACTATTCTACACTACCTGAGCAGTATGATCACCCCAGCTCTCCATACTAACTATAACCTCTACTACTAACAACTCACTGACTATTCCACACTACCTGAGCAGTATGATCACTCCAGATCTCCATACTAACTATAACCTCCGCTCCACTACTACCAACTCACTGCGTATACCACAATACAAGAAAGAAGCAGGAAGATCTGCCTTCTCCTTCAGAGCTCCAAAAATCTGGAACAATCTGCCGGAAATAATCACATCTGCTCTAAGTCTAAAATCCTTAAAAGCAAATGTTTCTTTATATCTAAAAACAGTGTATAACTGTAAATAATCCCATTATTTAATAAGTATGTATATTTATGTATGCTTGTATATAATGTCTCACAATTAGTGTAAATATGTAACCCTTTACTGAAAACTCTCCAGCACATACTTGAAAACGAGAGAAATCTCAATGTATTCTTCCTGGTAAAACATTTTCTAAATAAAATAAATAAATAAATAAATAATGCACCCATATTGCATCCATATTGCGTCCTTAATACACCCATATTGCATCCATATTGCATCCTTAATGCACCCATATTGCACCCATATTGCATCCATATTGCGTACTTAATACACCCATATTGCATCCATATTGCACCCATATTGCATCCATATTGCATCCATATTACACCCATATTGCATCCATATGCAAACAAATGCAACACTTTATGATGCGACATTGCAAGTGCACCCAATGAAAAGTAAATCCAAAAATGAGCTCAAAGTACCTGGAAGGATCCGCAGCGCAATTGACTGGAATCTTGATTGGGGACGTCCAGCTTTTTGGTTCCAGAAGACGACAACAGATTGATTTTCACAGGTGAGAATTCTTTGAAGTAATCCTCAATGTGGATGCAGTAGGTCACGTTGGAAGGAAAATATATTACAGATGGGATGAAGAGGCCAAAATTCCTACAGAAATGAGGAACAAAATCCTTCTGCAGCCACCATTATTAAAACCAGTCACTGGAAGAACATTCCTGACTTTATCTATCTATCTATCTATCTATCTATCTATCTATCTATCTATCTATCTACATCTATCTATCTCATATCTATCTATCTATCTATCTATCTATCTATCTATCTATCTATCTATCTCATATCTATCTATCTATCTATCTATCTATCTCATATCTATCTATCTATCTATCTATCTATCTATCTATCTATCTCTATATCAATATCTATCTATCTATCTATCTATCTATCTATCTATCTATCTATCTAATATCTATCATCTATCTGTTTATTGATATCAATATCTATCTATCAATATCTATCTATCTATCTATCTATCTATCTATCTATCTATCTATCTCATATCTATCTATCTATCTATCTATCTATCTATCTATCTATCTATCTAATATCTATCTATCTATCTATCTATCTATCTATCTATCTAATATCTATCTATCGATCTATCTATCTATCTATCTATCTATCTATCTATCTATCTATCAATATCTATCTATCTATCTATCTATCTATCTATCTATCTATCTATCTATCTATCTATCTACCTGCTTTATTCACTTAGTAAAATAAAGCTTTATAGCCGTATTTATTGAATATAATGTTATACAGACTTTTTTGTTCTCATCAATCTACATTCATATGATGAAACTAAATGATCACTCCTCCCTGACCTCTGCTTTTCTCTCTCTTCCTTTCTCTCTCTCCCCTTCCTTTGTCTGTCTCTCTCTACCCTTCCTGATCTCTACCCTTCCTTTGTCTCTCTCTCCTCCCTGACCTCTGCCCTTCCTTTATCTCTCTCGCCTCATTTGCTTTTTTCTTTCTTCCCCTTTCATTGTGTCCTACCTTACACCCTCATTCCTAGTAGCAGACAGTTAAATATGTGACCTTTTCAAACAGGTCCCAGTAAGAAAAGGGTAGCCAGACTTTAGACCCCAACTGCTGAGGACTACAATTCCCACAACTGGAGTTGACATGAGGTATAGTCTCCAACAACTAGAGGTTCAGAGATGAACTGCACCACCAATGAACAGCCCTTTGTACTTACTGTGTTCCATCAAACCAAGACTGTGACAGCACTAAGGGAAGAAGGAGCAGAACCCACATCATTTTATCGATGATATCCAGGACCTTCGGAAGAGAAAAGTAAAAAGAGGATCTTCATCTGAAAACTCTCACGGCTGGTGTTGAAGTCAAGAAGACGATGATGACTTTGCCCAAGATCTGATGTAGATATGACTAACGAGTCTTGCAATCAGTTAGCTCCTCGGTCAATATATATATATATATATATATCTATATATATATATATATATATATATAGTGCCCTGAAGCCAGATTTTGGTTCCATAAGAAGAATCTGAATATGTTCATTCTTCATTGAACAAGTTAGGTGACCAGATTCCAGGATGAACGAGAACCATTGTTTACTTGTATGTGTGACAGTATGTGGTGGCACCTGTAAAATTTTTTCTTATTGACTGCCTGTGATTATATGTACATTTACCGTCTGTGTGCACCTACATGTCTATGAATGTGTGTGAATGTCCTGTATGTGTACATACTGTATGTGTAAATGGATAGCTATATGAATGTATATTTGCAATACATGTGGAAAAGCCAGGCCGGCTGAGAGGAAGCTGCAGATGTCACCCCTTGTCCTATCATTCTACTCATCGCTCTATCAGTCTTCTCATTGCTGATCATTGCTCTTTCTCACTCACCATGTCCACAGTGGCTGTGATGCTCCTCTTGCTCTGTCTGTACCCATCCTTCCCCCACAGTGGGTTTTATTGTTCTCTATGTGTCATACCTGCAGTGACATTTGGCAGAGTGTTCAGGTTTTCATCACCCATTATACTAAAGTTGGCCAAATTCCTGCAGGTTGATCCCTCGGATTAACTTGTAGCTAAATCTTGTCCTTTCCACTGCGCGTGCATCCTTGACACATCCCACGGCTTCTTCTCTTTTAGATTTGCTGATCATTAGTGAGAGCCACAACATAGTACGGGAAAAAATGCTGATGTAAGCAGTTTTATAATCATCATTATTTATTTATACAAAATCAACATATTCCACAGTGCTGTACAATGGGAAAGAACAATATGTCAATGACCTTTCATTGCAGCAGATACAGGGGTAGTGAGGACCCTGCTTGAAAGGTAATACAGTCTAGTAAATGCTGGAGGCAAATATAGTTGTTGATAACTTTATTGGCTAACTAAGCAGATTTATGATGCAAGCTTTAAAGATCTCTTAGGTCTGTCCCTCAGGTGTGTTATACAGATAAATATGAAACAACTCTCCTATATACAAATACACATTGCATTGTTTAGAATGGAAATCAGATAAGAAAACTCAATTCAGACCCAGATACTTTTGATCAGTCAATGGTAAATTGCAGTCTTCCTCTGAGGAGTTAGTGGTATTTACAGTCCCAGTGGGACTGTTGGAAAGGTTAATCCACAGTGTGCTAATGTGACAGGAATTATCTGTCTCTATACAAATTATGTAAAGCATTAAACTTCAATATTAACTTAACCTCACTTACCACCCCCAGGTTCAAGTTCTGCGCAAAATATCAAGAGAACTTCAAACAACATTACATACGGATGAAAGACTTAAGAACTTATTTCCACAGCCTCCCTTAATCTCCTTCAAACAGCCTCCCAATTTAAAACAACTGATGGTGAGGAGTGCCCTGAATATAAATACAAAAAATGGCACATCTCCCTGCCTATAACAGAAGTGTGAAACCTGTGCACACATTTACACCACGGACAAGATACCAATTCCAAACACCCAGTTACACCATAAGATCATTGGTACATTCACCTGCAAATCATCCAATGTAATATACCTTATCATGTGTGCAAAATGCCCAACAGCTCTGTATGTGAGAGAAACTGGACAAGCACTACCTTAGAGGTTTAATTCCCACAGATCCAGTGTTAATAACAAAAAGACAGAGACACCAGTGGGCGAACATTTTTGCCAAAATGGACACTGTGTCAGGGACATTAAACTGACTGTACTGATGGGACTGTTCCACACTCAGAGGGAGAGAAAAATATGGGAGGTTAAGTTAATATTGAAGTTTAATGCTATAAATAATTTGAATACAGACAGATAATTCCTGTCACATTATCACATTGTGGATTAACCTTTCCAACAATCCCACTGGGATTGAAAATACCGCTAACTCCTCAGAGGAAGACTGCAATTTACCACTGACTGATCAAAAGAATCTGGATCTGAACTGAGTTTTCTTATCTGATTTCCATTCTAAACAATGTAATGTGTACTTGTATATAAGAGAGATGTGTTCACATTTATCTGTATAACACACCTGAGGGACAGACCTAAGAGATCTTGAAAGCTTTCATCATAAATCTGCTTAGTTATCCAATAAAGGTATCAACAACCGTACTTGCCTCCTGAAACACACACACACATACTGTGACACACGTACACACACACATACTGTGACATGCACACACATACTGACAAACATATACACACACACACACACTGTGACACACATACACACACATACTGTGACACACATACATACACATACACATACTGTGACACACATACATACACACAAACACACATACACACACATACTGTGACACACATACTGTGACACACATACACACACATACACATACTGTGACACACACACACACACACACACACATACTGTGAAACACATACATACACACACATACTGTGACACACACACATACTGTGACACACATACACATACTGTGACACACATACACACACATACTGTGACACACACACACATACGTGACACACATACATACACACATACTGTGACACACACACACACATACTGTGACACACATACACATACTGTAAAACACATACATACACACTCATACTGTGACACACATACTGTGACACACATACACACACATACACATACTGTAACACACATACACTCACATACTGTGACATACACACACACACACACACATCCTGTGACACACATACATACACACACACACATACACACACACATACTGTGACACACACACATACACACACATACTGTGACATACATACACACACATACTGTGACACACATACACACATACACATACTGTGACACACATACATACACACACATACTGTGACACACATACACACATACTGTGACACACATACACACACATACTGTGACACACATACATACACATACTGTGACCTGCATACATACATACATACAAAACACACATACACACACATACACATACTGTGACACACATACATACACACATACTGTGACACACATACACATACTGTGACACACATACACACACATACTGTGACACACATACACACACATACACATACTGTGACAGACATACATACATACATACATACAAAACACACATACACACACACATACACATACTGTGACACACATACACATACTTTGACACACATACACACACATACTGTGACACATACATACATACACACACAGACTGACACACATACACACACAGACTGACACACATACACACTCATACACATACTGTGACACACATATACACACATACTGTGACATACATACATACACACACACATACTGTGACACACATACATACACATACTGTGACACACATACACACACATAAACATACTGTGACACACATACACATACTGTGACACACATACATACACACACACATACTGTGACACACATACACACACATAAACATACTGTGACACACATACACATACTGTGACACACATACATACACACACATACTGTGACACACACACACACACACACACACACACACACATACTGTGACACACATACATACACACACATACTGTGACACACACACACATACTGTGACACACATACACATACTGTGACACATACACACACATACTGTGACACACACACACACACACACACACACATACATACACATACTGTGACATACATACATACATACTGTGACACACACACACACACATACTGTGACACACATACAAACACATACTGTGACACACATACACATTCATACACATACTGTGAAACACATACACACACATACTGTGACATACATACATACACACACACACTGTGACACACATACACACATACTGTGACACACATACACACACTGTGACACACACACACACACACACATACTGTGAAACACATACACCCACATACTGTGACACACATACATACATGCACACACATACTGTGACACACATACACACACACATACTGTGACACACATACACATACTGTGACACATATATACACATACACATACTGTGACACACATACATACACATACTGTGACACACATACACACACATACTGTGACACACATACATACACATACTGTGACACACATACATACATACATACACATACTGTGACACACATACACACACATACTGTGACACACATACATACACATACTGTGACACACATACATACACACACATACTGTGACACACATAAACACACTGTGACACACATACACACACATACTGTGACACACATACATACATGCACACACATACTGTGACACACATACACACACATACACACACATACTGTGACACACACATACTGTGACAGACATACACACACATACACATACTGTGACACACATACACACACACACTCATACTGTGACACACATACACACTCATACTGTGACAACATACATACATACATACACACACATACTGTGATACACATACACTCACAGACTGTGACACACATACACACACATACTGTGACACACATACACACACATACACATACTGTGACACACATACATACACACACATACTGTGACACACATACACACACATACTGTGACACACATACATACACACATACATATATATATAGTGACACATGTCCTCACATACTGTGACACACATACATACATACACACACACACATACACATATATACTGTGACACACATACACACACATACTGTGACACACATACACACATACACATACTGTGACACACATACATGCACACTCATACTGTGACACACACACATACATACATACTGTGACACACATACACTCACAGACTGTGACACACAGACACACACATACTGTGACACACATACATACATACACACACACACGTACATATATATACTGTGACACATGTACACACACATACTGTGACATACATACATACACTCACACATACACATGTATACTGTGACACACATACATACACATACTGTGACATACATACATACACACATACTGTGACACACATACACACACACACTCATACTGTGACACACATACACACTCATACTGTGACACACATACATACATACATACACACACATACTGTGACACACATACACTCACAGACTGTGACACACATACACACACATACTGTGACACACATACACATACTGTGACACATACATACACACACATACTGTGACACACACATACACTTACTGTGACACACATACACACATATACTGTGACACACATACATACACACACATACACATATATAGTGACACATGTACACACATACTGTGACATACATACATACATACACACACACACACACATACACATATATACTGTGACACACATACACACACATACTGTGACACACATACACATACTGTGACACACATACATGCATACTGTGATAGACAGATAGATAGATAGATAGATAGATAGATAGATAGATAGATAGATAGATATGAGATAGATAGATATGAGATAGATAGATAGATAGATAGATAGATAGATAGATATGAGATAGATAGATAGATATGAGATAGATAGATAGATAGATAGATAGATAGATAGATAGATAGATAGATATGAGATCGATAGATAGATAGATAGATAGATAGACAGATAGATATGAGATAGAGAGATAGATAGATAGATAGATAGATATGAGATAGATAGATAGATAGATAGATAGATATGAGATAGATAGATAGATAGATAGATAGATAGATAGATAGATAGATATGGGATAGATAGATAGATAGATAGATAGATAGATAGATACATACATACATACATACATACATACATACATACATACATACACACACATACTGTGATACACATACACTCACAGACTGTGACACACATACACACACATACTGTGACACACATACACACACATACACATACTGTGACACACATACACACACACACATACTGTGACACACACATACACATACTGTGACACACATACACATACTGTGACACACATACATACACACATACATATATATAGTGACACATGTCCACACATACTGTGACACACATACATACATACACACACACACACACACACACACATACACATATATACTGTGACACACATACACACACATACTGTGACACACATACACACATACACATACACATATATAGTGACACATGTACACACATACTGTGACATACATACATACATACACACACACACACACACATACACATATATACTGTGACACACATACACACACATACTGTGACACACATACACATACTGTGACACACATACATGCATACTGTGATAGACAGATAGATAGATAGATATGAGATAGATAGATATGAGATAGATAGATAGATAGATAGATAGATAGATAGATAGATATGAGATAGATAGATAGATAGATAGATAGATAGATAGATAGATAGATATGAGATCGATAGATAGATAGATAGATAGATAGATAGACAGATAGATATGAGATAGATAGATAGATAGATAGATAGATAGATAGATAGATATGAGATAGATAGATAGATATGAGATAGATAGATAGATAGATAGATAGATAGATAGATAGATAGATAGATATGGGATAGATAGATAGATAGATAGATAGACAGATAGATATGAGATAGATAGATAGATAGATAGATAGATAGATAGATAGATAGATAGATATGAGATAGATGGATAGATAGATAGCTTGATAGATAGAAAGACAGATAGATAGATAGATATGAGATAGATATGAGATAGATAGATAGATAGATAGATAGATAGATAGATAGATATGAGATAGATAGATAGATTGATATGAGATAGATCGATAGATAGATAGATAGATAGATAGATAGATAGATAGATATGAGATAGATGGATAGATAGATAGATAGATAGATAGACAGACAGATAGATAGATATGAGATAGATATGAGATTGATAGATAGATAGATAGATAGATAGATAGATAGATAGATAGATATGAGATAGATAGATAGATAGATAGATAGATATGAGATAGATAGATAGATAGATAGATAGATAGATAGACATGAGATAGATAGATAGATATATAGACAGATAGATAGATAGATAGATAGATAGATAGATAGATATGAGATAGATATGAGATAGATAGATAGATAGATAGATAGATAGATATGAGATAGATAGATAGATAGATAGATAGATAGATAGACTTGAGATAGATAGATAGATAGATAGATAGATAGATAGATAGATAGATATATAGATAGCTAGATAGATAGATAGATAGATATGAGATAGATATGAGATAGATAGATAGATAGATAGATAGATAGATAGATATGAGATGGATAGATAGATAGATAGATAGATAGATAGATAGATATACAATAGATATATAGATAGATAGATAGATAGATAGATAGATAGATAGAGATACATAGAGAAAGAAATGAGATAGATATGGATAGATAGATAGATAGATAGATAGATAGATAGATAGATAGATAGGAGATAGATAGATAGATATGAGATAGATAGATAGATAGATAGATAGATAGATAGATAGATATGAGATAGATAGATAGATAGATAGATATGAGATAGATAGATAGATAGATAGATAGATAGATAGATAGATATTCTTTATGTCACTGGTATATTTTTGTACATCAGTATCAGTATTTTATATTGTGTTCTACTTTCTGTGTTTTGATATTTGTATTTATTAAAGATTTGCTACATTTACTGCTGTACCGGGATCTGTATTTTGTTTTCCTGCATCGATTCTGTCTTTAGTCTGAACTTGGAGAAGAAGATTTAAAGGAAAATTAGCAAAATATTTCCTCCATTTTCAATACATTATCTCACATTTTCAAAATTAACATATTTACGTCTGACAATGCAGTTCTCCTTTTAACACCATCCCATGGCATGGATAACCAAAACTCAAGAGCATTCAGGGGCATGAAATCCACCCCTGCCCAAGGGCCCAGTCTACAGGCCTGTACCCTCCTGAGGTACATGCTCAGAGATGGATTACATCTAGACCGGGCCCTGGGCAAGGCATGGATTTGGGGCACCATATCTCTTATTATGGTGCTTGTGACACAGGTTGGAAGTGGGAGTAACTGAATGATACTGGTCACTATCAACAATAAGGGAATCTGACACAAGATGTCAGCGACAGCAACAGCAGGACCTCTGTCTGTGACCCATCACTTTCAGCCAGGCCCCTCATATGGGCAGTAGCCTTGGTTGGCATAACAGATGACCTGGCTCTGATAAACGCTTGTGGGCACTGAAACACTATGAGCGGGAGTCAGTTGTTTAGTGTTTTAGTAACTATATTGTTTTAATGGATGATCAAAGTGTTTGTGGCTTTCATCTTAATTTCCATCATGACCTCAGTTCCCTAGCAAGAACGATGTACTGCCCCTATAGGTTCTGTATTGAGTTTCCTGCACTCTTAGATGTGAGTGTCTTGGTGAATTGGGGAGGGTCTGCACTGGTTATTAGTATATATTACATTATGGGGACCCCATCTCTTGTGTTTACTGTAGTAGGCAGAGCACATTACAGTGCTGATTTCTTTCAAAATCATTGCAAAAATGGGAGATTTAATACAGTTATATAGACGTAGATGTGTATGTGTGGGGGGAGGTTAGCACTGCCCATACTATAGATAATTTTAACATATGCCACATGTCTGTGTGTATGTGTTTGTGTCTGTAAGTATATATGTGTGTGTTTATGTGTGTTTGTGTCTGTATGTATATATATATATATGCTAGCAATGTGGGACGGCGTTGCCCGTCATGTTATGCAGGGAATGTTTTTTTTTTTTTAATAAATGTTATGATAGTGAAATATGGTGTAAGGTGTACGTGTCAGAAAGGTACACACAGTGTTACACAGACACATGTGCAAACACACACATATACAGGGGGACACACCGTGATAGACAGAGACGCATGCAACACACATACATACACACACATGCACTGACATACACAAACAGTGACACACAGCTGCAAATCAGGACATAAATACATACAGTGTGAGCAGTGTAAGTAACATACCTCCCAACATTTCAAATGGCCAAAGAGGGACACTTGTGTTTTACGTGGTGTTACTGGGGGCGTGGCTGGTGGTGTATTTTAGATAATTTTTAACCCTTTGAGTGCCAGGGGGTAAGCAATACATTGCATCCCCTCTGGCATTGAAATGATTAAGTTACTCTTTCTGTAAGTGAATGATTTAGAAGAAGATATAAGTATTTTTACACAGACTAATTAAACAGATATATACAGAAGTTTATACCCACATTACTGTGGGTTTTATTGATGTGGAGCAATCTGATACACTGGTATATACACCACACAGTGTGATCTCCTAAACAGAGGAGCAGAGGGATTTAGGGGTCAAAAAGGGACTGTCCCTCCTATACTGTATAGTGCCAGTCCTTATACACAGACTGTATACTATACAGTGCCAGACCATATATAAATAGTTTGTCATACGTGCTACAGTGAGCTATGTACAGCATGGAGATGATTGCAGGAACTGGCACCTCTACTTACAGACAGACTAACAAACAATCTGCATTCTTTCTCTCTCTTTGTGCAATATATAAATACAGTCACACCCATGTCTCTGCCACTTACCAGCTCAGCTGAAGCCCTGCTCTGCACTGCCTGATCATGTCTCTGCCATTGTTCCACTTTCCCAGCTTCTCTGTGCTAGCAAGTCAGCTCCCCAGAATCCTGCCTGCTGATTGGTTAGAAATCAGCTCACTTGTAGTAATTGGCAGGGCTGTGAAGAGTCACAGACAGGGAATGAAGAATCTGCATATGAGTGGTTTATTGTAGCGAGCCCATAACCTTGTATCTATGTGCTGAGAACCTTGATGCATAATACAGATTTGGACCATGGCCTTCCAGCTGTAGCTTGAACATAGTTCCCATCATCCTCAGCTGCTCAGCGTGTGTGTGTGTATCTCTGTATGAGTGTGTGTGTATATATGTTTATGTGTCTGCCAGTGTGTGGGGGGCATGTGTGTGTGCCTGTGGTGTAGGAGTGAGTGGCAGCCATTTTTTTTTCAGCCTTAGATAGTGGTGGGCGGGGTGGATAGTGGGGGCAGGCCAGAATTCACACCCCCATTGAATCACCCAATGGGAGCAGTAACTCCTCCTTACTGCCGCCCCTGGGTGTGTTTTGCCAGACACAAAGTCTTCTTTTATATATACAGATATAAATGTGTGTGTGTGTGTATATATATATATATATGTGTATAGATATATATTAAAGATGAGCGAGCACCCCGATGCTCGGGTGCTCGGGTGCTCTGACCGAGCACCCCCTGATGCTCGAGTGCTCGGCCGAGCACCCGAGCCCCATTCAAATGAATGGGAGCACTCGAGCATTAAACCAGGCACCCCCTGCTCTGATGAGCGGAGGGTGCCTGGTCAATGTCCCCCTTCATCTCCGCTATGCCCCTCTTCCACAATGTCCCCCTTCATCTCCTATGCCATAGCGGAGATGAAGGGGGACATTGTGGAAGAGGGGCATAGCGGAGATGAAGGGGGACATTGTGGAAGAGGGGCATAGACTCTATGCCCCTCTTCCACAATGTCCCCCTTCATCTCCGCTATGCCCCTCTTCCACAATGTCCCCCTTCATCTCCTCTATGGCATAGGAGATGAAGGGGGACATTGTGGAAGAGGGGCATAGCGGAGATGAAGGGGCACATTGTGGAAGACGGGCATAGCGGAGATGAAGGGGGACATTGTGGAAGAGGGGCATAGAGTCTATGCCCCTCTTCCATAATGTCCCCCTTCATCTCCGCAATGCCCCCTTCATCTCCGCAATGCCCCCGTACCTCCATTCCCTGGTGGTCCAGCGGAGCGTCTTCGGATCTGTGCCTCTTCCGGCACAGATCCTCTTCACCCGAGCATGTCGGGCGAGCACATGGCGGTACTCGTACGAGTACCGCCATGTGCAGAGCAGAGCGATGCTCGAGCCGATCCGAGCATCGGCCGAGCACGCTCGCTCAACACTAATATATATATATATGTGTGTGTGTGTGTGTGTGTGTGTGTGTGTAAATGTGTGCGTCTAAGTGTGTATATGTGCATATATGTGTGTGTCTAAGTGTGTATGTGTGTGTGTGTTTATAAATGTGTGTGTATGCATGTGTTTTAATATGTGTATGTTAGTGTGTATGTGTGTGTGAGAGAGAGAGAGAAAACGAGAAGGATATTGTCTCTGCTTAACTTATAAATAAATATAGTATATACCCTGTGTGTAAGGGTGAGATTGGCAAAGCACTATATATATATATATATATATATATATATATATATATATATATATATATATATATAGTATATATCATGCCTGTGATGGTGACATTGACACTGCTCAGTGTATACATATAGCACATATCTGTGGGTGAGGGTGAGACTGGCATTAGCAAGTATATACATAAAGTAAATACCCTGTGTGTGAATATTAGATTGGCTCTGTTTGAATGTAAGATTGGCAATGTCCCGCATATATAAATATAGTATATACTTATCTATAGTATAGTATTGCGCATGTTAATCAAATTAAGGACAACAATTTAAGAGGTTTTAAGGGTTAACTTAGATAAAATGCTTGAATGTTGATTGACATGCAAGCATTACCCAATCACAAACTGAATCAGGAGTTTTACATTTCCATCAGCAAATTTTTTTTTGTTTTAATGTTTGCTTTGTTCCCACGAGCTTTGAAAAAGCAGCCTAGTGCTGCGAAATGCGTTGCATTCATTGAGTGGTATACTTGTTGCTTTTAATAAATATTTGTACATGAATCTACAGCTTGTCACTTCTATAGAAGAGTTTTTTTATTTATATATTGGAAATATTTCCACTTAAGAAAGTGTTTCGTTTGGAGGAATCCATAGGTCACGTGGCGATCCCGATCCGTTTTAGACTACATATATTGTAGATCTATTTTCCAGGATCTAGTTATCTGCTGACCAATAGCCGGAACTCTATCCATAGGAGGCACACCGACCAGAGATGGTGAGAGATTCTCTGTATGACTATTGCGCTATGTGTATGCATATGTTTACTAAATAGCATCTATATAATATGAGTGATATTCATTATACTTATCTATTGTTTTAAGACCTTATGTGATAAGGGACTATTGGCATCTCCTATGACTTTTTTGTTGCATCACTTACAAAGTCCTTCTTCTCACCTTTAATGCTGTCCACACTGCTGCCCCTCCTTACATCTCTTCCCTCATCTCCTCTTATGTTCCTTGCCACATCTTTCGCTCAGCACATAATGCCCTTCTTGTTGTATCATTGTTGTGGTTCGTGGCTTTGGGTGCATTAATTGGTGCAAAGGGTTTCACAATAACAGCTATGTTAAAGTTAATGTGATTGTGAAGAACTGCAAACTCACATACCATGTGCTTTCTCCAAAAATGGAGTCTTTGTTGGGAGATCTAATATGGCGTCAGGCCATGTGGCTTGGGAGTCCCAAGATGGTTTCAGACCATGTGGCTTGAGTGTAACAGGCGCTGGTTGAATAAAGTGTGTTCATGTGGAGTAAGAAGTCTCCCATGTCGTGCTTGCCTGGATGGTCTAAAGAGTCCACTTTGACTCCATCCCCGAAAAGCACCAAGGGCTAATTCACCCTTCGCTTCCAGAAGTTCCGATTCCGACAGACGCTGAAGCTTGAGATACGACTGCGTTCAGTGACGCTTCCAGGGATACAACGACTTCACCTTGCTCGCCTCGTTCAACACGGAGTCGAACCTCAAGGCAGCGCCTTCTCAGCTTTTCGACCCGCCTGCCTCCCTTCCGACCTGCTCTTTCGACATCACCCAGCCAAACTCCGGAGAGAAGATTTGGTTACGATGGCTCAGGACTCCCCAGCGTCTTGGGTTCCCGTTATATTGAGAACAAAGACACAGGCTGGGGCCTAGCACAGAGTGGCCTACAGTATTCTCACACTAACAGACACTAGCACAGTTATTGGAAACAACAAGCATTTGCCAACACCCCAAAAGCCGACCAATTAATTTTAGGATACACCCAGAAAAGTTTGTTCTAATGACCAATACCACAATTAACACAATAACACCCCAGTACTAGCAATAAGCAATTATAATTAATAAAAAACAATAATATTATAATAAGAACAATACACTGTATATTATCAAATATATTCTAGCTGAACACCCAATAATACTAACTAGACAATTACTTACTGCAGCGCACAAAGTAACTGCAGCATTCTTTTCCTACCAGCCCGCAAACTCCTCCTTTAGCAGCAAGAACATAGTCCAGGGCTAGGCGATTTAGGAGAGCTACCTCCCTGATTTGTAGCTGCTCATAAGACAATTTGATAATAGAGCCCAGTGTTTTGTCCAGAGAGTTGTCTCATTTCTCGCTGTGCCCACGGGACTCCAAGGAACGGGTACCCTCCTTCCTCACTGACGGGGATGGTGCTACAAATCCAACAGTCAGAGGAGTTGTCCACTCTTGCATAGCTGGTCAAATGGTTCATGAATGTTTTAGACGACCAAGGGTTCAGAGGGGCTAGCCGGCCACCAATCTATTTGAGGGAAAGAAGACAGATGCAGAATCACTATTTAATAATACAACTTTAGTACTGCCATGGCCATCGAAAATAACCTTTCCTTTCTGCCTGTCTGATCAGTGGATTGTGGTAACACCCACACTTTGGACCCCACTTGCACTTGTTTATCCTCTTCCCAGGATACCAAGATTTCATGGGGTACCTAGGTTGCGACCTCTCCTAGGATTGTGCCAGCAGGTAACCTACTTGGGTCATTCCTAGACAGAGATGCACTCCACATTCATTCATCCACACACACACTACCCGTTGTGCTACAACCCTCTTTGGTCAGTTTATCTGTGAGCACTAAGGTTACCTCTGTTCCTGGAGGCATGTTGCCTCCTACTGGATGGATTAACATCTGCCAATACTTCCCACCACCTGAACTTGTAAATTCAAAATGGTTTGTTAGTTTGATTTAAATTATTTCCCCTTGATTTTGGGGAGGCTACCTGTAAATGTCAACCTTAAACTAACAAATGGATCGTCATTACATTTAAGCCTGGCATATAGTGATGTGTTCTGTTTTGTCAGTCATATAAAATCTTAAGAGCCTGTGTAAAAGTTCTATCCCACCCCCTCTATGACATACTGCCACTCCTGTGTCTGATTGGGTGTCATAAATTACAGGGATGATATTGGGGACTGCAGCGCTCAATGACGGTGCCACTCTATTGAGTCCGCTGTAATCTATTGTCCTACACCAAGAACCGTCCGGCTTCTTAACTGGAAACACAGGAGCATTAAAAGGGCTAAATTGCCGGATGAATTACACCTGACCATAATCTGATTTCTTTTAATCCTGACGGCAGCCCGTGTTGGACTACAGGGAGGGAGAAAGACAACAGGTGTTCAGTTTGTATTTTCCTGTCACCACCTTCCCTGCCGCATGCATATAAGAGGGTTTGTGAGGAAAGCCAAAAATGTGTGCACCTCCCACCTGCATCTCTATTATGCGCCCTAACAATATATCTACCCCCAAGATATTGTAAGGAAATTGGAAACCCAAAATATTAGCCATAAACCCAGGGGCCCTTTGTTTATGGAATATGTGACTGTGGTTTGTACTGCCTTAGTTACTCTTTCCCCTAGACCCTGTCTGCGAAATGATGGGGCCTACAAGTTCAGAAGGGTTACCCTGCATCACTGTTACCTTGGCCCCAGCATCTACTAAGGCTAAAACCTAGGTGTGGTTGATTTCCTTTCCCCACCCTACAATCAAAGGAACATGGGGCTGTGGATCCCCAGCCATGATGGGTAACAAACTTCATGCTGGGGAATCGGCCATCCCATGGGTCCATTATGTCTTTGTTCGCTATGGCACATAATTCAGCTTATGGGTACATGGATTTTGCTTTCCTAGGATAGGGAACAGGAGGACAAGGATTCGTAATAGAATATTTTGCATATATTTGAGATTTTCCTCAACAGTCCTAGCTTGAGCATTGGGAATTTCATCAAAATCAATTAACTTTTCTTCTGATGATGATGATGCTTTAAAGCTTTCCATCTCCTAAACAAGAGATAATTCGGACTGTGTTTGAGTGAATCTTCATTTATACCTTCTTTGATAAAGTCTACAATCATCTCTGACCTAGATACTCTAGTGCGTTGGGAAACATCCTGTTTTACTAAATTTGGGTTTACGTTTGGGCGTTTTTATATTATCCTTCATTTCCTCCTCAACGGTTGTAGAGACACCTCTTTTTTGGTTAAACCTATCCACCTTCATATATATTCCCCTATTTCTGCTAACCTTTGGGTAATCACAAAAATCTGCCTGTTCTCAGCGGTACCATTCAACATTGACAGTAATGATTTCACTAGGAACAGACCTTAGGAAACTGGACCGTATGCTAGGGGTAAATTCCTCTGCATCCGTCCAGTCCACTGGTCTTTGTCTAAGCCGTTCATCCCTCATCAAAACATTCAGTCTTTTGTTCAGGGAATTCATGTTCTCAGGAAATTCATGCTCTCAGTTAAATGTACTTTAAAGTTAATATTGTGAACAATACACAAGCGTTTCTAATTAAAGCAATGTAACAGCAGAGCAGATACACGTGTTTAACCAAGTACCTTAACACAGGTTAGCAGTCAAACGTATGTTTTTACTTTCACACAGGGAGAAAACATACAAACCACTATGAAAATTACAGAACACACAAACTGATGAATGGTTTTTGCCTTTTAAGAAAACAAACAAACTCATATACACACACCTGCACGTCAGGTGACTTCCTGTTAGGCTTCAAAGTTAGTTATCCCAGTGAAGGGCACACGTCTATAATTAAAGCGTGATTTTAAAGTTTGTAAATCTCCACAAAGGCACACAATTCTATGATTGAAGCACAGCTTCAAAGTTAGTTACACTCTGTAGAGAGCACACAAGGGTATAATTAAAGTCACTTAATAGGAAGTCTTGACAGTACAGAGATACGTATATGATTGGGAGGATTACTGACTAAAAAATATTAATTAAAAAATGAATTTAAAAAATAAATTTTTTAACAAAATATTAATTTCTAGGAAATGTGTCAATAATGGTTATGAATCATTAATATTAATGGTCCCGGGACCATAAATCTCCATAGGATGGTGTAGCAACAGTGCCACTGTACAATTTCAGGTCACTGTGATATTGCACCTAAAATATTCAACTTTGAAAATTAATAACTTTTGAATGGAACACCTCTCAGCAGTGGGAGTACTCTTGTTTTACTCAGGGGGATAAACCCTACAACATATTTTTTTTACATTTTAAGTATTACTATCCCTTTAATCCTCTGTTCCTGAACCAGTCCTGTTCCTGACCAAGATAATGATTGGTGCTTATCCATGCATTGATCCTCTTTTGCTGAACCCATCCTGTTTCTGACCATGATATTGTTAGGTGCTTATTCTTGCATTGATCTGCTGTTGCTGAACCAGTCCTGTTCTGACCATGTTATTGTTTGAGCTTATTCCTTCATTGATCTGCTGTAGCTGAACCAGTCCTGTTCTGACTACACTATTGTTTGGTGCTTATTCCTGCATTGATCCTCTGTAGCTGAACCAGTCCTATTCCTGACCGTGCTATTGTTTCCTGCTTGTCCCTGTAATGATTTGCAGTTACTGAACCTGCTCCTGTCCTCGCTGTCTCATTGTGCTTGGTGATTTTGCCTGTGGCTGTTAAACTGGACCTGTTCCAGCCTCCTCTGTTTGTGATGCGTTAGTACCAGTTCCAGAGTTTTTTTGGCTCTGGTGGCTGCACTCTAGGACTTGCTCTAGATGTTTATATTCGCCCCTGATTCTTAGTTGCTGCTATATACTTAGGTATTGAGAACCTCTGTACCTTTAAGTGCTTGCCTTGTTCAGGTGGCTCTCTATCTGTGCTGATTTTGCTGGTCTCCTCTACACTGCCACCAGTGTTCTGTGCATGCACTGCAGCCACTTTCCAATGACGCCACCTTGTGTCCAGTCTCTGTATTGCAGCCTGACTCCAGCTACTCCTCCTAGTGTTCAGTTCCTGTAATTTCAGTCAATCTTCAATATAGTGTCCACTCCTTTTTGTTGTTGCCTGTCAAGTGACTCTTACACGCCATCCATGACCATTTCTAAAGACCTCGCCCAGTCATTGTGGGCATATGGTGGCTCAGCTAGTCCGTGCTATTCAACCTGCTTTAAAATCCAGGTGGGCAATGGATAAAGCTCATGCTAATGGGCCCCCTCTCACAATAACACTGAAAAAAATGCTTGTGCCACCCTTCTCTGCCTGGTTCCAATAGTAGTAGACATTGCCTGTCCCCCAGCCTGATCTCACTGATATTCACACCCCTACATACATTGCCTGCCACCCAGCCTGATCCCACTGGTATTCACACCCCTACATACATTGCCTGCCCCCGAGCCTGGTCCCACTGGTATTCACACCCCTACATACATTGCCTGTCCCCCAGCCTGATCACACTGGTATTCACACCCCTACATACATTCCCTGCCCCCCAGCCTGGTCCCACTGGTATTCACACCCCTACATACATTGCCTGCCCCCCAGCCTGGTCCCACTGGTATTCACACCCCTACATACATTTCCTGCCACCCAGCCTGGTCCCACTGGTATTCACACCCCTACATACATTGCCTGTCCCCCAGCCTGGTCCCACTGGTATTCACACCCCTACATACATTCCCTGCCCCCAAGCCTGGTCCCACTGGTAGTCACACCCCTACATACATTGCCTGTCCACCCAGCCTGATCACACTGGTATTCACACCCCTACATACATTCCCTGCCCCCCAGCCTGGTCCCACTGGTATTCACACCCCTACATACATTTCCTGCCACCCAGCCTGGTCCCACTGGTATTCACACCCCTACATACATTGCCTGCCACCCAGCCTGATCCCACTGGTAGTCAAACCCTTACATACATTGCCTGTCCCCCAGCCTGGTCCCACTGGTATTCACACCCCTACATACATTGCCTGTCCCCCAGCCTGGTCCCACTGGTATTCACACCCCTACATACATTGCCTGTCCCCTAGCATGGTCCCACTGGTATTCACACCCCTACATACATTGCCTGTCCCCTAGCATGGTCCCACTGGTATTCACACCCCTACATACATTGCCTGTCCCCCAGCCTGGTCCCACTGGTAGTCACACCCCTACATACATTCCCTGCCACCCAGCCTGGTCCCACTGGTAGTCAAACCCTTACATACATTGCCTGCCACCCAGCCTGATCCCACTGGTATTCACACCCCTACATACATTGCCTGTCCCCTAGCATGGTCCCACTGGTATTCACACCCCTACATACATTGCCTGTCCCCCAGCCTGGTCCCACTGGTAGTCACACCCCTACATACATTCCCTGCCACCCAGCCTGGTCCCACTGGTATTCACACCCTTACATACATTGCCTGCCACCCAGCCTGATCCCACTGGTATTCACACCCCTACATACATTGCCTGTCCCCTAGCATGGTCCCACTGGTATTCACACCCCTACATACATTGCCTGTCCCCCAGCCTGGTCCCACTGGTAGTCACACCCCTACATACATTCCCTGCCACCCAGCCTGGTCCCACTGGTAGTCAAACCCTTACATACATTGCCTGTCCCCCAGCCTGGTCCCACTGGTAGTCACACCCCTACATACATTGCCTGTCCCCTAGCATGGTCCCACTGGTATTCACACCCCTACATACATTGCCTGTCCCCTAGCATGGTCCCACTGGTATTCACACCCCTACATACATTGCCTGTCCCCCAGCCTGATCCCACTGGTATTCACACCCCTACATACATTGCCTGTCCCCCAGCCTGGTCCCACTGGTATTCACACCCCTACATACATTCCCTGCCCCCCAGCCTTGGTCCCACTGGTATTCACACCCCTACATACATTGCCTGTCCCCCAGCCTGGTCCCACTGGTATTCACACCCCTACATACATTTCCTGCCACCCAGCCTGGTCCCACTGGTATTCACACCCCTACATACATTCCCTGCCACCCAGCCTGATCACACTGGTATTCACACCCCTACATACATTCCCTGCCACCCAGCCTGATCACACTGGTATTCACACCCCTACATACATTGCCTGCCCCCCAGCCTGGTCCCACTGGTATTCACATCTCTACATACATTGCCTGTCCACCAGCCTGGTCCCACTGGTATTCACACCCCTACATACATTCCCTGCCACCCAGCCTGATCCCACTGATAGTCAAACCCTTACATACATTGCCTGCCCCCCAGCCTGGTCCCACTGGTATTCACACCCCTACATACATTGCCGGTCCCCCAGCCTGGTCCCACTGGTAGTCAAATCCTTACATACAGTGGGACAAAAAAGTATTTAGTCAGCCACCAATTGTGCAAGTTCTCCCACTTAAAAAGATGAGAGAGGCCTGTCATTTTCATCATAGGTACACTTCAATTATGAGAGACAGAATGGGGGGAAAAAATACAGCAAAATCACATTGTAGGATTTCTAATGAATTCATTGGTAAATTCCTCGGTAAAATAAGTATTTGGTCACCTACAAACATGCAAGATTTCTGGCTCTCACAGACCTGTAACTTCTTCTTTAAGAGTCTCCTCTGTCCTCCACTCATTACCTGTATTAATGGCACCTGTTTGAACTTGTTATCAGTATAAAAGACACCTGTCCACAACCTCAAACAGTCACACTCCAAACTCCACTATGGCCAAGACCAAAGAGCTGTTGAAGGACACCAGAAACAAAACTGTAGACCTGCACCAGGCTGGGAAGACTGAATCTGCAATAGGCAAGCAGCTTGGTGTGAAGAAATCAGCTGTGGGAGCAATTATTCAAAAATGGAAGACATACAAGACCACTGATAATCTCCCTCGATCTGGGGCTCCACGCAAGATCTCACCCCGTGGTGTCAAAATGATCACAAGAACGGTGAGCAAAAATCCCAGAACCACACGGGGGGACCTAGCGAATGACCTGCAGAGAGCTGGGACCAAAGTAACAAAGGTTACCATCAGTAACACACTACGCCGCCAGGGACTCAAATCATGCAGTGCCAGACGTGTCCCCCTGCTTAAGCCAGTACATGTCCGGGCCCGTCTGAAGTTTGCTAGAGAGCATTTGGATGATCCAGAAGAGGACTGGGCGAATGTCATATGGTCAGATGAAACCAAAGTAGAACTTTTTGGTAAAAACTCAACTCGTCGTGTTTGAATGTTGAGTTGCATCCAAAGAACACCATACCTACGGTGAAGCATGGGGGTGGAAACATCATGCTTTGGGGCTGTTTTTCTGCAAAGGGACCAGGACAACTGTCGTGAGATTTTGAGTGAAAATCTCCTTCCATCAGCAAGGGTATTGAAGATGGCTGGGTCTTTCAGCATGGCAATGATCCCAAACACACCGCCCGGGCAAGGAAGGAGTGGCTTCGTAAGAAGCATTTCAAGGTCCTGGAGTGGCCTAGCCAGTCTCCAGATCTCAACCCCATAGAAAACCTTTGGAGGGAGTTGAAAGTCTGTGTTGCCCAGCGTCAGCCCCAAAACATCACTGCTCTAGAGGAGATCTGCATGGAGCAATGGTCCAAAATACCAGCAACAGTGTGTGAAAACCTTGTGAAGACTTACAAAAAACGTTTCACCTCTGTCATTGCCAACAAAGGGTATATAACAAAGTATTGATATGAACTTTTGTTATTGACCAAATACTTATTTTCCACCATAATTTGCAAATAAATTCTTTAAAAATCAGACAATGTGATTTTATGGATTTTTTTGTCTCATTCTGTCTCTCATAGTTGAAGTGTACCTATGATGAAAATTACAGGCCTCTCTCATCTTTTTAAGTGGGAGAACTTGCACAATTGGTGGCTGACTAAATACTTTTTTGCCCCACTGTACATTGCCTGCCCTCCAGCCTGGTTCCACTAGTAGTCACAGCCACAAAATACACTGTATTCCCTCCAGCCTTGTTCCACTAGTAGTCACAGCCACAACATACACTGTATTCCCACCAGCCTGGTTCCACTAGTAGTCACAGTCACAACATACACTGTATTGTCACCAGCCTGGTTCCACTAGTAGTCACAGCCACAACATACACTGTATTCCCTCCAGCCTGGTTCCACTAGTAGTCACAGCCACAAAATACACTGTATTCCCTCCAGCCTTGTTCCACTAGTAGTCACAGCCACAACATGCACTGTATTCCCTCCAGCCTGGTTCCACTAGTAGTCACAACCACAACATATACTGTATTCCCCCCTGCCTGGTTCCACTAGTAGTCACAACCACAACATACACTGTATTCCCTCCAGCCTGGTTCCACTAGTAGTCACAGCCACAACATACACTGTATTCCCACCAGTCTGGTTCCACTAGTAGTCACAGCCACAACATACACTGTATTCCCTCCAGCCTGGTTCCACTAGTAGTCACAGCCACAGCATACACTGTATTCCCTCCGGCCTGGTTCCACTAGTAGTCACAACCACAACATACACTGTATTCTCACCAGCCTGGTTCCACTAGTAGTCACAGCCACAACATACACTGTATTCCCTCCAGCCTGGTTCCACTAGTAGTCACAGTCACAGCATACACTGTATTCCCTCCAGCCTGGTTCCACTAGTAGTCACAGCCACAGCATACACTGTATTCCCTCCGGCCTGGTTCCACTAGTAGTCACAACCACAACATACACTGTATTCCCACCAGTCTGGTTCCACTAGTAGTCACAGCCACAACATACACTGTATTCCCTCCAGCCTGGTTCCACTAGTAGTCACAGCCACAACATACACTGTATTCCCTCCAGCCTGGTTCCACTAGTAGTCACAACCACAACATACACTGTATTCCCAACAGTCTGGTTCCACTAGTAGTCACAGCCACAACATACACTGTATTCCCACTAGCCTGATTCCACTAGTAATCACAACCACAACATACACTGTATTCCCCCTAGCCTAGTTCCACTAGTAGTCACAGCCACAACATACACTGTATTCCCACCAGCCTGGTTCCACTAGTAGTCACAGCCATAACATACACTGTATTCCCACTAGCCTGATTCCACTAGTAATCACAACCACAACATACACTGTATTCCCCCTAGCCTAGTTCCACTAGTAGTCACAACCACAACATACACTGTATTCCCACCAGCCTGGTTCCACTAGTAGTCACAGCCATAACATACACTGTATTCCCCCTAGCCTAGTTCCACTAGTAGTCACAACCACAACATACACTGTATTCCCACAAGCCTGGTTCCACTAGTAGTCACAGCCACAACATACACTGTATTCCCTCCAGCCTGGTTCCACTAGTAGTCACAACCACAACATACACTGTTTTCCTACCAGCCTGGTTCCACTCGTAGTCACATCCACAACATACACTGTATTCCCCCTAGCCTAGTTCCACTAGTAGTCACAACCACAACATACACTGTATTCCCACCAGCCTGGTTCCACTAGTAGTCACAGCCATAACATACACTGTATTCCCACCAGCCTGGTTCCACTAGTAGTCACAACCACAACATACACTGTATTCCCACCAGCCTGGTTCCACTAGTAGTCACAGCCATAACATATACTGTATAGCCACAAGCCTGGTTCCACTAGTAGTCACAGCCACAGCATACACTGTATTCCCTCCAGCCTGGTTCCACTAGTAGTCACAACCACAACATACACTGTTTTCCTACCAGCCTGGTTCCACTAGTAGTCACAGCCACAACATACACTGTATTCCCCCCTGCCTGGTTCCACTAGTAGTCACAATCACAACATACACTGTATTCCCACCAGTCTGGTTCCACTAGTAGTCACAGCCACAACATACACTGTATTCCCTCCAGCCTGGTTCCACTAGTAGTCACAGCCACAACATACACTGTATTCCCCCCTGCCTGGTTCCACTAGTAGTCACAGCCACAACATACACTGTATTCCCTCCAGTCTGGTTCCACTAGTAGTCACAGCCACAACATACACTGTATTTCCACCAGCCTGGTTCCACTAGTAGTCACAGCCACAACATACACTGTATTCCCTCCGGCCTGGTTTCACTAGTAGTCACAACCACAACATACACTGTTTTCCTACCAGCCTGGTTCCACTAGTAGTCACAGCCACAACATACACTGTATTCCCCCCTGCCTGGTTCCACTAGTAGTCACAATCACAACATACACTGTATTCCCCCCTGCCTGGTTCCACTAGTAGTCACAATCACAACATACACTGTATTCCCACCAGTCTGGTTCCACTAGTAGTCACAGCCACAACATACACTGTATTCCCACCAGTCTGGTTCCACTAGTAGTCACAGCCACAACATACACTGTATTCCCTCCAGTCTGGTTCCACTAGTAGTCACAGCCACAACATACACTGTATTTCCACCAGCCTGGTTCCACTAGTAGTCACAGCCACAACATACACTGTATTCCCTCCGGCCTGGTTCCACTAGTAGTCACAATCACAACATACACTGTTTTCCTACCAGCCTGGTTCCACTAGTAGTCACAGCCACAACATACACTGTATTCCCCCCTGCCTGGTTCCACTAGTAGTCACAATCACAACATACACTGTATTCCCACCAGTCTGGTTCCACTAGTAGTCACAATCACAACATACACTGTATTCCCACCAGTTTGGTTCCACTAGTAGTCACAACCACAACATATACTGTATTCCCACCAGTCTGGTTCCACTAGTAGTCACAGCCACAACATACACTGTATTCCCTCCAGTCTGGTTCCACTAGTAGTCACAACCACAACATACACTGTATTCCCACCAGCCTGGTTCCACTAGTAGTCACAGCCACAACATAAACTGTATTCCCTCCAGCCTGGTTCCACTAGTAGTCACAGCCATAACATACACTGTATTCCCACCAGCCTGGTTCCACTAGTAGTCACAACCACAACATACACTGTATTCCCTCCAGCCTGGTTCCACTAGTAGTCACAGCCACAACATACACTGTATTCCCTCCAGCCTGGTTCCACTAGTAGTCACAGCCATAACATACACTGTATTCCCTCCAGTCTGGTTCCACTAGTAGTCACAACCACAACATACACTGTATTCCCACCAGCCTGGTTCCACTAGTAGTCACAGCCACAACATACACTGTATTCCCACCAGCTTGGTTCCACTAGTAGTCACAGCCACAACATACACTGTATTCCCTCCAGCCTGGTTCCACTAGTAGTCACAGCCACAACATACACTGTATTCCCTCCAGCCTGGTTCCACTAGTAGTCACAACCACAACATACACTGTATTCCCACCAGTCTGGTTCCACTAGTAGTCACAACCACAACATACACTGTATTCCCACCAGCCTGGTTCCACTAGTAGTCACAACCACAACACACACTGTATTCCCTCCAGTCTGGTTCCACTAGTAGTCACAGCCATAACATACACTGTATTCCCTCCAGTCTGGTTCCACTAGTAGTCACAGCCACAACATACACTGTATTCCCACCAGCCTGGTTCCACTAGTAGTCACAGCCACAACATACACTGCATTCCCTCCAGTCTGGTTCCACTAGTAGTCACAACTACAACACACACTGTATACCCACCAGCCTGGTTCCACTAGTAGTCACAACCACAACATACACTGTATTCCCACCAGCCTGGTTCCACTAGTAGTCACAGCCACAACATACACTGTATTCCCTCCAGTCTGGTTCCACTAGTAGTCACAACTACAACACACACTGTATACCCACCAGCCTGGTTCCACTAGTAGTCACAGCCACAACATACACTATATTCCCACCAGCCTGGTTCCACTAGTAGTCACAGCCACAACATACACTGTATTCCCTCCAGCCTGGTTCCACTAGTAGTCACAGCCACAACACACACTGTATTCCCACCAGTCTGGTTCCACTAGTAGTCACAGCCACAACATACACTGTATTCCCACCAGCCTGGTTCCACTAGTAATCACAACCACAACATACACTGTATTCCCACCAGCCTGGTTCCACTAGTAGTCACAGCCACAACATACACTGTATTCCCTCCAGTCTGGTTCCACTAGTAGTCACAACTACAACACACACTGTATACCCACCAGCCTGGTTCCACTAGTAGTCACAGCCACAACATACACTATATTCCCACCAGCCTGGTTCCACTTTGCTCTCTACCCTTCTCTGTTGGCTTTATTGAAGGAGGCATCATGTCAAAGTTTGGGAACCTCTGATTTTAGCCATTGTGCCAGAGAGGTGGACTCTCAGCCCACTGGCAATGAGAGAGTTAAAGCATCCAGCTTAGATGTGGCCAATATGCAGCTCTCCAACTGCTAGTACACTTGAAACACGGTTATCCTCAGTTGGTTCAGAATGATAGGACTGGACTGGTCACACTGGTATCTTTTTAACCCCTTACCACCCGAGGACGTACATGTACGTCCTGAGTGGATGTCCCAGGTGGACAGAGGACGTGCAAGTACGTCCCGTAAATTGTTTTAAGGAATGAATAAAAAAAGTTTGGCGGGCGTTAAGTGCCGGCTGTGTGCGCGCGGCCGGTCACTAAGGGGTTAAAATTAATACGAACGTGCGCATTCAGCAGGTTGCATTTATTCTCTGAGGTGTACATTGCAGTGAAATAGCAAATGTTCATTAACCTGACCACAGTGACAGAGATGCTGAGCTGTATGCAGAGCAACATGAGAATCTAATGGTTTTCATGCATGGTGAGATTTTCATGTCACCATTTTAAACAATGCGACCTGCTGAACGTGCCCATTTGCATCATGCACGTTTAACCCCTTAAGGACCGGGAAAATCTGAGGTTGTTTTCCCTTAAGGACCAGAGCAATTCTGACCTTTTTGACTATGTCTTTGTTCAACAGTGTTTTCCCTCTAAGTCTTTTATTCCACCCCCATAAATTATATACTGTTTTTTTAAGTACAAATAGGGCTTTCATTTGATACCCCACTTATATGGATAACCCACCATTCACTTTATTAAAATTAAAAAAAAAGTAAAAAAATATAAAAAGAAAACCATTTTTGATTTTTCTCTTGGGATCAATTGGCCACAAATGGTTACATTTTTATGGAGACTGCATGAAAAGTATGACCTGTCAGTCATACCTACAAAATGCGCAGTTTAAAGTGGCCACTGTCCCCCCCCTGGGTGAAAATCCCCATGTCCCGTTTTCCCACCCTATTTTGACACTTTTTTTGTCCCTGGAATTTGGTGGTGTATATAAGTGTATTACATGGCTCCACAACAATCACACTTGCAATATTGTTTAATTACATATATTTTTTTTTAATAAAAAAAATTTTTTGTAAAAAAAAAAAAAGTGTGTTGTGTTTTTTTTTTTTTTTAAAAGTGTATAATTGCAGGTCAAAAATTGACCTGCATTTAGCCAGCCTCCTGCACCAGCAGTGAAGGGGTTAACACCCCCAGCTGCTGTATTTTTTTTTTTTACCACTAGGTGTCTCCCGTCTACTTCTGTCTCCCTTACTTTGATAGCAAGGGAGACAGAGGCAGACAAGACAGGCACAGACAGCATGCTTTGCATGCTGCCTCTGTCTGTCACTATGCCGGTACATCGCTGCTACGGCGATCACATGAACTGGCTCAAGCAGGAAGGGCTGAGACTGAACGCCCCAGTCTCGGAGCGCTCAGTCTCAGCCTGGAATTAATGATAGCAGTGTGCACGGAGGTACGCTGCTATCATTTAAGCCATGACGGTCCTGGACCGTCATGGGTCGTTAAGGGTATAACAACCCATGACAGTGCAGGACTGTCATGGGTCCTTAAGGGGTTAAGTGCAGCATTTTAAAAGTGAACCAGACTCACCTGCCATAGAGATAACAGCCAAATCAAGAATGAACTTGGATCAGAGCTGCCTGTGACTACTCGGTGACACAAAATGTAGTTATATTTGGGGTAAACTCCTTTGATCCCTTCTTACAACATCTCTGTGGACAGAAATAGCCAGATCAGGAAGAAACGTGAGTCTTCCCAGTCAGTCACACTGAATTTTGGGGTATTTGGGGTCAAACTTCTTTCTCCCTTCCTGTACCCAGACTCCCCTAATGTAGAGATCAGATTTCCTGTCTACAAGGCTCCCTAAGATAAGCTTCAACTCCCCTTTATTAGCCTTCTCTAGTGCAATCTGCCACCCTCTTATATGCCGGCGGGAAAAGGAAAGGAACTAGCCATGTGGTGGGTAGAAATTCAGTCTTCCCATTGGTTTCAATGCAATGAGATAAAAAAACCCTGCACTTTTCACAAACCATTTCATGTATGGAGAAACGTGCCTGTTTCTCTTTTGAGGTGAAAACTTTCACCCATCCGTTCTAGTAAGCGCCAGAATTTTGAGATTCATTCTATATGCTAATAGGAGCCGGTGTGGGGACTGGTTGAGAGGAGCGGTATTAGATGAGCGATATGTGAGGTAGATTAGTCTGGTCACAATGTTCATTATGGACTCTACAGGGGTTAGTTGGGTGAGAGGAAGGCCAATATAATATAATATATACATGTACATTAAATAATTGTCACAGTACCTTGTTCCCAGCACCGCCGCTTCAGCGACACTCAGTGTTTTTCCACGAGTCATCTGCAGGCAAGAGGCTTCAAGCATGCTGCAGGCCTCTGTTTTATGTGGACAAAAAGAGTTGTGAGGCGCACACATCAAGCACGAATAAGATAAAGTGTCTAGTTCTAGGCATGGTAGCCTCTCAATTATGTTACAGCTCATGTTTTTCACTCCCATGTGCCATTGCAGAGAGGAAATCTCCATATCCATATCAGACTGGTCCCTCCCACAGACAGACCAGCTCCAAAATGTCAGGCAAATCCTCTCTGCAAGAGAGAGAAACAGCAAAACCACAGAAAACATTCTGGACTATGTGAACCCTGTCAGTGTGGTGCAGCTGAATCCCTCTAGGCACATGGAAGCAAGGGCCCATGCCTGGGATGCCCTTATACTTAGGCTTCAAGCATGCTGCAGGCCTCTGTTTTATGTGGACAAAAAGAGTTGTGAGGAGCACACATAAAGCACGAACAAGATTAAGTGTCTTGTTCTAAGGCATGGTAGCCTCCCAATGGTGCTACAACTCACGTTTTTCACTCCCATGTGCCATTGCAGAGAGGAAATCTCCATATCCATATCAGACTGGTCCCGCCCACAGACAGTCCAGCTCCGAAATGTCAGGCAAATCCCCTCCGCGCGAGAGAAACAGCAAAACCAAAGACGTACGTGCTCCTCACAACTCTTTTTGTCTCCCTAAGTATAAGGGCATCCCAGACATGGGCCCTTGCTTCCATGTGCCTAGAGGGATTCGGCTGTACCACACTGGAGAGGGTCACATAAGCCAAAATGTACGTTTGTGGTTTTGCTGTTTCTCTTGTGCAGAGAGGATTTGCCTGACATTTTGGAGCTGGACTGTCTGTGGATGAGACCAGTTTGATATGGATATGGCGATTTCCTCTCTGCAATAGCACATGTGAGTGAAAAACGTGAGTTGTAGCACCATTGAGAGGCTACCATGCCTAGAACAAGACACTTCCTTTTGTTCGTGCTTGATGTGTGCTCCTCACAACTCTTTTGTCTCCCTAAGTTTAATGTCATCTCAGGCATGGGCCCTTGCTTCCATATGCCTAGAGGGATTTGGCTGCACCCCACTGACGAGGCTCACATAGGCCGAAACGTACGTTTGTGGTTTTGCTGTTTCTCTCGTGCGGAGAGGATTTGCCTGACATTTCGGAGCTGGACTGCCTGTGGGCAGGACCAATCTGATATGGATATGGAGATTTCTTCTCTGCAATGGCACATGGGAGTGAAAAACGTGAGTTGTAGCACCATTGAGAGGCTACCATGCCTTAGAACAAGACACTTTATCTTGTTTGTGCTTGATGTGTGCTCCTCACAACTCTTTTTGTCTCCCTAAGTATAAGGGCATCCCAGGCATGGGCCCTTGCTTCCATGTGCCTAGAGAGATTCGGCTGCACCACACTGACGAGGCTCACATAAGCCGAAACGTACACCTGTGGTTTTGCCGTTTCTCTCGTGCGGAGAGGATTTGCCTGACATTTCGGAGCTGGACTGTCTGTGGGCAGGACCAGTCTGATATGGATATGGATATGGATATGGATATGGATATGGAGATTTCCTCTCTGCAATGGCACATGGGAGTGAAAAACGTGAGTTGTAGCACCATTGAGAGGCTACCATGCCTTAGAACAAGACACTTAATCTTGTTCGTGCTTGAAGTGTGCTCCTCACAACTCTTTTTGTCTCCCTCTGTTTTATGTGTGTTTGTTTCCTGTAGTCTCCTCCTACCTACTTCCTCCCTCTAGCTGCTCCTCCTACCTACTTCCTGTGGAGGGGTTTAAAGGGCAGACTGAGTCCTGACTCAGTCACCCTTGTGTTGTTGTTATGAGCAGTTCATTTTCTAGTATTCCTTATTCCTGTGTATGATCCAGCTTGTCTGTCCATCCATTCTGGTGTTGACCTGTGACTCTGTCTGACTATTCTCCTTATGCGTTCCGATTTGGCTTAGATATCCTTTCTGGTGCAAACCTGTGGCTCTGGCTGACTACCCGCTTCATGTATGACCTAGGCTTGTCTGACTACCCACTCTGGTGTTGACCTGGGGCTCTATCCACTGTGCATCCAGAATTCCATTGCTTTAGTGGATATCCTATCTGGTGCAAACCTGTGGCTCTGGCTGATTATGACTTTGGCTCGTCTGACTATCCTATCTGGTGCTTACTAGAAGGCTCTGTCTGTTCGCTCCTAGGGTTGGTTCCATTATTCAGACATCCTTCCTAGTATTGACCTGGGGCTCTAGCAGACTCCTAGCTACTGACTGCAGGCTGAGTCAGTATCTCTTGGGAGTTACCTTACCACGAGACTCCAGTGGGCTGAGGCCTAATCTCGGACAGTGTGGTGCAGAGATTGGGAGACTGCTATTCCTGATACAGTGCTCGCCGTTTCAATCACCCACTGTGTGTATATTTATATATTGTATTACTGTTATTATTCTCATAATAAAGGTTCTATTAACTAACTATACCATCTGACTCCTGGTTTTGCTTGCCAAACGTAACAATAATAAACCAGTGAAACCCCATTTCACAAACACATACGCTCATTAAGAAATGTGACAACTGAAGCACCAGACTCATGTGCCATGCATTGCTGAGCAAGGGCTTAACAGATAAAATAACCAAGGTCCTGAGAGGTTTAATCCAACACAGCAACAGTCTGCTGGTCTCTATGCACTGTTCTTAAAGGGGCAGTAATATCCCATAAAAAATGCCTATAGTTTTGTAGAGGTTAAAAAATAAACTATATGCCACAAATCCTATCTCTCAAACTGCTATGGTTTGAGAGATATTCACATTCAAAGTCCCCCCTCCCTCCCTCTTCTTCTGATGTCAGCTGTAAAGCCGACAGCGGGAGATTTAAGTCAGCTGACTCGAGGAGGCTCTTTAGCAGAGCCGAAATCGCATTATTTAAAGGGATAGTAATACCTAAAATGTAAAAAAAAATATGTTGTAGGGTTTATCCCCCTGAGTAAAACAAGGGTACTCCCACTGCTGAAAGGTGTTTCATTCAAAAGTTATTAATTTTCAAAGTTGAATTTTTTAGGTGCAATATCACAGTGGCCTGAAATTGTACAGTGGCGCTGTTGCTACACGATCCTATGGACAGCTCTGGTCTCAGGATCATAAATCTCCATAGGATGGTGTAGCAACAGCGCCACTGTAAAATTTCAGGCCACTGTGATATTGCACCTAAAAAATTCAACTTTGAAAATTAATAACTTTTGAATGAAACACCTCTCAGCAGTGGGAGTGCTCTTGTTTTACTCAGAGGGATAAACCCTACAACATATTTTTTTTTACATTTTAGGTATTACTATCCCTTTAAAAAATAATTACTGCATTGGAATGGTCTACAAAGTGTGCTTGCAAACCAGTCACAAACCAGGCACACTTTGTAGACCTATCCAGTGAAGTAATTATTTTCTAATAATGTGATTTCAGCTCTGCTGCAGAGCCACCGGCTGGTCCCCGGACCGGGATGTCCTGCTCTCAGCGCTGACGTCAGGAGAAGGGGAGGGTGGGAGGGGGAACCTTTCAATGTGAATATCTCTCAAACCACGGAAGTTTGAGAGATAGGATTTGTGGCATATAGTTTATTTTTTTAATCTCTACAAAACTATAAGGATTTTTTGGGGGACATTACTGACCCTTTAAATATATTATACTCTATGGGAGAGTTTGTGTCATAGACTGTAGCACTACATAGTATTGATAGGAACAGCGCCACCTAGTTACTGCATTCGAGATATGTCTTTTAATGTAAAAAAGAAGTTTGAGTTGTAATCAATGTTAAATGGATAGTAATGGTTCACAAAAAAAGCAGCTCTGTTTCTCATAGTCATTGGGCCATGGAGAGTGTTATATCAATACTGTCAGAATTGTAGTACAAGAGTAAATGAATGATAAAGTATCCCCCTCCCGCCCCTTTTACTGATGTAACACTGTTCACCTCAGATGTGGAATCTGGTCTCTTGACCGGACAGATCACAGCAAGGGACAATCTTCTTACTGTGATCATAAGGAAACCCTGCCCCCCTTCACAGGTTTTCAGGTTTTTCCTTATGATCACTGAAGATTGTCCATCTCTGTGATCCATCCGGACAGTCTTGCTGCTCTGAGGTGAGCAGTTTACATCAGTAAAAGGGACAGGAGGGGGATACTTTATCATTCAATTACTCTTGTACTACAACTCTGACAGTACTGAAATAACACTCTTCATGGCCAAATACTATGATGATTACTTGGAGCTGATTTTATTGTGACACATTATTATCCCTTTAAGATCTCCCAGCAGTGATATACTCAGCAGAAAAAGTCCCATTGCATATATATTTCATAATAATTGTGTGCTGCTCCTTTAATATGTAAGGTCTGTTTTGCTTCAGGGTTAGAGAACTTTTATTTTGATACACATGGATCAGGGATTAATGACAGTAAAATTAACCCTTTAAAGGCTAGAGACATCTCCAAAGTATTATGAGGCAACATGCTGGAGACCTTTTCTATACTCCAAGGGGTTGACGAGAGGCGGTTAGAGTTTGGACAGATAAACACAAGGTGAGGACGGGTGCTTCTCTTCCCTGGGATGGTACCCTGATGTCTGGCACAGACGAAAGGGCACAGCAGCATCACGGAGTCTTACTCAGCACTAAGTAAATATTTGGTGGAATTACCTGGCACGGGAGAGTGAACAAGCAGTGAAATATTTTATAGACTCAGTTTGGAGCCAGGAATGCAGATTAAATGATTAACCCCTTCTGTAAAGGGATGCAGATGTGTGCTGCTGACCACGATCCCTACATCTCTCTCTATACTGCTGTATTATAACATTGCATAATCAGGTGTTCACCAAATATACCACGAAAAAGACCAATGAAGCAAAAAACGATGATCATTCTCCCATAGAGAAACTAATACTAAAAAAAACAAACAAAAGATAAGCCTTGTAAATTAGCTAATCCCTGCTTGTTCTACCTCTGGCAGTAGCAGCGTTATTAATTCAGCCCTAATTGTAAAGGTCTTTGAAAGCTTCTTGTCTCACCTACTTCAAGAGCTGAAGCTGCCTGTGGCGTCCTAGTTCCTATTGGAGTGATGGCACAGCAGCCAATAGAAATCATCAGCTGGCTCTCTGGAGGTCTCAGCACCAATTCTAGAGAGGGAAGGCCAGGGGGAGGAGCTATGTACTGATGGCTGTAAGTTTATACAATGTCACTGCTGCCGGAGGTGGGCTAACAGTGTCTTTCCAATTGGTTAATATTCACAGTGACAAGTAGGAATAGCAGATATTATTAACTAGTATAATACCGAACTTTAACACACACATATACGTGTATATATAAATATAAATATATATATATATATATATATATATATATATATATATATATATATATATAAAGTACTGTTCAAAAGCCTTAGGCTGGTGTGAAAAAAATGCTGTAAAGTAAGAACGCTTTCAAAATAGACATGTTATTTTTATCAATTAACAAAATGCATAGTGAGTGAATAGAAGAAAAATCTAAATCAAATCAATATTTGGTGTGACCCCCCCTTTGCATTCAAAACAGCATCAATTATTCTAGGTACACTTATACACAGTCAGGGATTTTGTAGGCATATAGTCAGGTATATGATTAAACAATTATACCAAACAGGTGCTAATGATAATCAATTTAATATGTGGGCTGAATCACAATCATTAACTGAAACAGAAACAGCTGTGTAGGAGGAATAAAACTGGGTGAGGAACAGCCAAACTCAGCTAACAATGAGAGGTTACTGAAGACAGTTTAATGTCAAACATCATACACCATTACAAGACTGAGCACAGCAACAAGACACAAGGTAGGATTAGTTATTTTGAATCAGCAAGGTCACTCCCAGGCAGAAATTTCAAGGCAGACAAGGGATGTGCTACCCAAGCTATTTTGAAGAAGCACAAAGAAACGGGCAATGTTGATACTTTGATCAGTCAATGGTGAATTGCAGTCTTCCTCTGAGGAGTTAGAGGTATTTACATTCCCAGTGGGATTGTTGGAAAAGTTAGTCCATAATGTGTTAATTTGACAGAAATTATCTGTCTTTATTCAAACCATAATGAATAGTATTACATTTCAACATTAATTTAACTTCTCATAGTTTTCTCTCCCTCTGAGTGTGGAACAGTCCCATCAGTACAGTCAGTTTAATGTCCCTGACACTGTATCCATTTTGGCAAAAATGTTCTCCCACTGGTGTCTCTGTCTTTTTGTTTTGTTAACACTGGATCTGTGGGAATTAAAGGGATAGTAATTCTTAGGTATTATTAATCCCTATAGTAAAGTCCTATTAAAAATAAATGTATTGCCCCAGTGTCATCTCTCAAACCTCTATGGTTTGAGAGATAATCGCTCCTAAAGTTGCCCTCTCCCTCCCCTTTCCCCGAAGTCAGCGTTGTAGCTGACTGAAAGGAAATCCGGTCATAGATCATCAGGCGGCTCTGCAGCAGAGCCGCGATCGCGTTAATAAAAAAAAAGTATTTCACTAAAATGGTCTTCTACGTGTGCTTGCAAACCAAGCACAAACCAAGCACAAACCAAGCACACGTAGAAGACCATTTTAGTGAAAGTTTTCCTTTTTATTAACGTGATCGCGGCTGTGCTGGAGAGCCGCCTGAAAGTCGTACGACTGCCTTCCCTACAGTCAGCTAGAACGCTGACTATGGGGAAAGGGGAGGGAGAGGGAACTTTAGGAGCGATTATCTCTCAAACCATAAAGGTCTGAGAGATGAAACTGGGGGCAATACATGTATTTTTAATAGGACTTTAATATAGGGATTAGTAATTATTAAGTATTACTATCCCTTTAAACCTTTTATGTAATGGCTGTCCAGTTTCTCTCACATACAGAGCTGTTGGGCATTTTGCACACATGATAAGGTATATTACATTGGATGATTTACAGGTGAAGGTACCATTGATCTTATGGTGTAACTGGGTGATTGGAATTGGTATGCTGTATGTGGTGTAAATGTGTGCACAGTAGTGATGATCGAGCACCCCAATGCTCGGGTGTTCGGGTGCTCTGACCGAGCGCCCCCGGAGGCTCGAGTGCTCGGCCGAGCACCCGAGCCCCATTGAAGTCAATGGGAGGACTCGAGCATTACACCAGGCACCCCCTGCTCTGATGAGGGGAGGGTGCCTGGTCCATAGGAAAAGGGCAGAAAATGATGGAAACACCACAGAAATGGTTCAGGGACAGCATAGGGAGGATGTCTGGATGCATCTTGGACTCCAACGTCGCTGCTGGGAACGATGTTTCGCCCGTAGTACGCCATTTTTACAGACTGACCGTAAAACACACAAAAAGGCAGATAAAAACGACTTTAGGCGAAAAATTGTTACCAAACAGTATTTGCTGTATATTTACTTGTATATCATCTGCAAATTCTGCAAAAAATTTCCTCGATTTTTCTGAACTGGGGCCATGATTAAGAGGGAAACGTGCGCAGAGGCAAATTCTCCCAAAAATTTCCTCGATTTTTCTGAACTGTGGCCATGATTAAGAGGGAAACGTGCGCAGAGGCAAATTCTCCCAAAAATTTCCTCGATTTTTCTGAACTGAGGCCATGATTAAGAGGGAAACGTGCGCAGAGGCAAATTCTCCCAAAAATTTCCTCGATTTTTCGGAACTGAGGCCATGATTAAGAGGGAAACGTGCGCAGAGGCAAATTCTCCCAAAAATTTCCTTGATTTTTCTGAACTGAGGCCATGATTAAGAGGGAAACGTGCGCAAAGGCAAATTCTCCCAAAAATTTCCTCGATTTTTCTGAACTGGGGCCATGATTAAGAGGGAAACGTGCGCAGAGGCAAATTCTCCCAAAAATTTCCTCGATTTTTCTGAACTGGGGCCATGATTAAGAGGGAAACGTGCGCTGAGCCGACCATCTAAAACATTATGGGTGAGGGTCTGCTGCGGAGCTGACCATCCTAAACATTATATGCGAAGGCCCGCTAGTGAGCTGACGCTATAAAACATTATATGAGAGGGCCCGCTAGAGAGCTGACCCAATAAAACATTATATGAGAAGGCCCGCTGGTGAGCTGACCTATACAAAAATTGTCAAACTGCGCCCGCTGGTGAGCTGGCCCTATATAAAAATTATATCACAGGGCCCGCTGGTGAGCTGGCCCTATATAAAAATTATATCACTGGGCCCGCTGGTGAGCTGGCCCTATATAAAAATTATATCACTGGGCATATGGAAGAGAGTCAACCATATACCCGTTTTTTGGGTGGAAGGGGTGAATGGGAATACAGAGTATTCCCATCATTGTAAATAACATATATAAAGTGACTTTATGTTCACCCAGGGCTTTCCTCCAGTGGAGTGGAGAAGTCAGGGGAAATCCAGGCCTTGTTCATTTTTATAAGTGTCAACCTATCAGCATTTTCGGTGGAAAGGCGGATACTCTTATCTGTTATGATGCCACCAGCAGCACTAAATACCCGCTCAGACAGAACGCTGGCGGCAGGGCAGGCCAGCACCTCCAAGGCGTAGAGTGCCAGTTCATACCACGTGTCCAGCTTGGACACCCAGTAGTTGTAAGGCACAGAGGGATCATTGAGGACGCTGACACGGTCTGCTACGTACTCCTTCACCATCTTCCAAAACTTTTCCCTCCTTGTGACATTAGGCTGCGCATCAGGGTGAGGGTGCTGGCGGGGTGACATGAAGGTGTCCCACGCCTTGGAGAGTGTTGCCCTGCCTTTGTCGGAACTGCTGTGTGCTCCCCTTTTCTCCCCTTCTTGGTTGGCCAAGGTAGCACGTACTCTGCCGCCAGCGTTGTCAGATGGAAAATTTTGGAGCAATTTTTCAACAATAACCTTCTGGTATTGCACCATTTTGCTTGTCCTCTCCACCGGAGGAATGAGAGATGAGAAATTCTCTTTGTAGCGGGGGTCCAGAAGGGTGAACACCCAGTAATCCGTGTTGTCTAAAATGCGTGTAACGCGTGGGTCACGGGAAAGGCAGCCTAACATAAAGTCAGCCATGTGTGCCAGAGTACCAACAGGCAAGATTTCGCTGTCCTCACCAGGAGGATGACTCTCAATCTCCTCATCCTCTTCCTCCTCTTCTGCCCACCCACGCTGAAGAGATGGAACTAAAGTTCCATGGCTACCCTCTGTAGCGGAGGCAACCGTGTCTTCCTCCTCCTCCTCCGCCTCCTCCAATTGTCGCTGAGAAGACGAAGTGAGGGTGCTCTGGCTATCACCTTGTGTAAGCTCTTCCTCCCCCATTTCCACCTCTTCCACATGCAAAGCGTCGGTTTTAATTGTGAGCAGCGAGCGTTTCAGTAGACACAGAAGTGGGATGGTTACACTGATAATAGCGTTATCGCCGCTCACCATCTGTGTCGATTCCTCAAAATTGCGTAAAACCTCACAGAGGTCTGACATCCATTCCCACTCCTCACTTCTGATTACAGGAAGTTGAACGGAGAGGCGACGACCGTGTAACAGCTGGTACTCCACTACTGCCCTCTGCTGCTCACAAAGCCGGGCCAACATGTGGAAGGTGGAGTTCCAGCGCGTGCTCACGTCACACAGCAGCCGGTGAGCTGGCAATTGTAAGCGCTGCTGCAGCTTCAACAGGCCGGCTGAAACTGTAGATGACTTACGGAAATGTGCACACACGCGGCGCACCTTGGTCAAGAGATCATGCAAATTGGGGTAGGTTTTTAGAAATCGCTGAACCACTAAATTAAATACATGCGCTAGGCATGGTACGTGTGTGAGCTTGCCGAGCTCCAAAGCCGCCACCAAGTTACGCCCATTATCACACACAACCATGCCTGGTTGCAGGTTGGGTGGCGAGAGCCACTGCTCGGTCTGGTGACTAATCCCCTGCAACAGCTCTGAGGCCGTGTGCTGTTTGTCCCCAAGGCAGATCAGCTTCAGCACGGCCTGTTGACGCTTCCCCACTGCAGTGCTACACTGCTTCCAGCTACCGGCTGATGGGTGAGTGGCGCTGCGCGCATAGAATTCGGAGGTGGAAACGGAGGAGGAGGAGCCAATAACGTAGGTGCTGGCGGAAACCCTGATGGAGGTAGGGCCCGCAATCCTCGGCGTGGGTAGCACCTGTGCCATCCCAGGGTCCGAGTCGCTCCCAGCCTCCACGATATTCACCCAGTGTGCCGTCAGGGAAATGTAGCGTCCCTGGCCACAAGCACTTGTCCATGTGTCAGTCATTAAGTGGACCTTCCCAGTAACTGCGTTGGTCAGGGCACGGGTGATGTTACGGGACACATGGTGGTGTAAGGCGGGGACGGCACACCGGGAAAAGTAGTGGCGGCTGGGGACTGCGTACCGAGGGACAGCTGCTGCCATCAGGCTGCGGAAGGACTCAGTCTCCACAAGCCTAAATGGCAGCATTTCGATGGCCAGTAATTTGGAAAGGTGTGAGGTTAGTGCTATGGCCTGTGGGTGGGTGGCTGGGTATTTTCGCTTGCGCTCAAATGCCTGGGGTAACGACATTTGGACGCTGCGCTGGGACAGGGAAGTGGATGTGGTCGCTGATGGTGCTTCAGATGGTACAGGTGCAGGGCGGGAGGTATGCGGGCCTGCGCCTTCGACAGGCGATTGGCAGGCACCGAAAACAGGGGAAGAGGAGGCAGTGGTGTGGCCTGCAGACACAGATTGGCGATCCGGGCGTTCCTCCCACTTATTACGGTGCTTGGATGCCATGTGTCGGATCATACTGGTGGTGGTGAGGTTTCTAGTGTTCATGCCTTGGCTCATTCTGGTGTGGCACAGGTTGCAAACTACAATTCTTTTGTCGTCCGCACTTTCCTTAAAAAAACGCCATACCGCGGAACACCTACCCCTTGGCAAGGGAGATTTACGCAAGGGGGTGCTCCGTGGAACATTTGCGGGCCGGTTTGGTGCGGTCCGCCTTCTTTCTGTAGCCACACCACTGCCTCTTCCAGCCTGTTGCGGTGCCGCAGATGGCTCACCCTCAGGACTGCTGTCATCGCTCGGCTCTCCACCTTCCCAGGTGGGGTCAGTCACCTCATCGTCCACCAAGTCCTCCTCCACTTCCTTACTCTGATCATCCTCCTCATGTCTTGATCCCACCACATACTCAGTCATTGACAACTGTATATCATCCTCCTCATCAAGGTCTTGAGACAGTAATAGTGGTTGATTTAATGGCAACTGTGTCTCATCATCATCATCATCCACTTCCTTTGACCTTAAATGCCGTTCCCCTCTGTCATCTTCTTGTGATTGGGTACCCTCTAGAGGTTGTGAATCAGGGCACAAGATGTCATGTTCCTCTTCAAGCGTGCTTGGAGAGAGGTTCAAATTAAGGATTGGTGATGAGACGAGCTCCTCACTATATCCCAGTGTGGGATCACTTCTTTGACCAGACCCTCTATGGTGGGAGGAAGGATGATCAGGGTGAGGATTATGTTGACCAGACTCTTGGCTACTGAGAGTGGACTTGGTGGAAGACAGGGTGGTGCTTAACCGACTGGAAGCAGTATCAGCTGAAATCCAACGACCACCTGTTCGCAGTGGTCTGACCTCGAGAGTGATGTCCTGCGACGCCCTGTAAACTGAGACATGAAGCTAGGTATGGTGGATGTCTTTCTTTCTTGTGCTCTGGCACCAGGCACAGTTTCTACACGTCCTGACCCGCGCCCTGAACTATCAGGATCACGTCCACTTCCCCGTCCCTTTTTACCCGCCTTCTTCATATTACACGGAATATGTGCTGCAAATCTGCAACTTTGCACACTAAACAGAATGTGCTTCTTATCTGCGGCTAGGCACAGTGAATGGAATATGTGACTTTGATATTTTACACTTTGCACAGTAAACAGAATGTTCTGCTAATCTGAAACTTTGCACACTAAACAGAATGTGCTTCTTATCTGCGGCTAGGCACAGTGAATGGAATATGTGACTTTGATATTTTACACTTTGCACAGTAAACAGAATGTTCTCCTAATATGCAACTTTGCACACTAAACAGAATGTGCTTCTTATCTGCGGTTAGACACAGTGAATGGAATATGTGACTTTGATATTTTACACTTTGCACAGTAAACAGAATGTTCTCCTAATATGCAACTTTGCACACTAAACAGAATGTGCTTCTTATCTGCGGTTAGACACAGTGAATGGAATATGTGACTTTGATATTTTACACTTTGCACAGTAAACAGAATGTTCTCCTAATATGCAACTTTGCACACTAAACAGAATGTGCTTCTTATCTGCGGTTAGACACAGTGAATGGAATATGTGATTTTGATATTTTACACTTTGCACAGTAAACAGAATGTTCTCCTAATATGCAACTTTGCACACTAAACAGAATGTGCTTCTTATCTGCGGTCAGACACAGTGAATGGAATATGTGACTTTGATATTTTACACTTTGCACAGTAAACAGAATGTTCTCCTAATATGCAACTTTGCACACTAAACAGAATGTGCTTCTTATCTGCGGTTAGACACAGTGAATGGAATATGTGACTTTGATATTTTACACTTTGCACACTAAACAGAATGTTCTGCTAATCTGAAACTTTGCACACTAAACAGAATGTGCTTCTTATTTGCGGTTAGACACAGTGAATGGAATATGTGACTTTGATATTTTACACTTTGCACAGTAAACAGAATGTTCTCCTAATATGCAACTTTGCACACTAAACAGAATGTGCTTCTTATCTGCGGTTAGACACAGTGAATGGAATATGTGACTTTGATATTTTACACTTTGCACACTAAACAGAATGTTCTGCTAATCTGAAACTTTGCACACTAAACAGAATGTGCTGCTAATCTGAAACTTTGCACACTAAAAAGAATGTGCTGCTAATCTGCAACTTTGCACACTGAACAGAATGTGCTGCTAATCTGCAACTTTGCACACTAAACAGAATGTGCTGCTAATCTGCAACTTTGCAGACTAAAAAGAATGTGCTGCTAATCTGCAACTTTGCACACTAACCAGAATGTGCTGCTAATCTGCAACTTTGCACACTAAACAGAATGTGCTGCTAATCTGCGGCTAGGCACAGTGAACGGAATATGTGACGTTTTTTTTTTTTTTTTAAATCTCTGCCCCCCCAAACAGAATAAACTGCTGCCCCCACACACAGTAGTCCTAAAAAGGACTTTTGGGTCTTTTTTTTTTTTCAAAATCGCTTTTCTTCTCCCTACACTGACTTTCCCTTCCTATCCTCATCTCTCCCTGGCTAAGACTGAGCCGAACTCGCTGGTCAGGTGCTATACAGCACCCGATCACGGGTTCTGGCCAGCCAATCAGTGTAATGCCAGCAGCCAACATGGCTGCTGGCATTACACTGATGTCAGAGCCTCCCTGCACGTTTATTGGCTGCGCAGCAGCCGCGAAACGTGCGGGGAGGAGACCCGAACATGGCGGGCGAGCACATGCGGTACTCGTACGAGTACCGCCATGTGCCGAGCAGAGCGATGCTCGAGCCGAACCGAGCTTCGGCCGAGCATGCTAGCTCATCACTAGTGCACAGGTTTCACACCTCTGTTATAGGCAGGGAGATGGGCCATTTTTTGTATTTTTATTCAGGACACTTCTTACCATCAGTTGTTTTAAATTGGGGGGCTGTCTGAAGGAGAGTAAGGTAGGCTGTAGAAATATGTTCTTAAAGAGATAGTAATGTTTCACAAAAACAACAGCTCCAATTAATCATCATAGTATTTGTGCCATGGATAGAGTTATTTCAGTACTGTCAGAGTTGTAGTACAAGAGTAATTGAATGATAATGTTTCCCCTCCCACCCCTTTTACCTAGTGTAACACTACTCACCTCAGATGTGGAATCCAGTCCATAGACCGGACAGATCACAGCAGACAGATCTTGATATTTTGTGAGGGTGGTAAGTGACCATCAGTGTCAACCTGTTTCCCCTATGTTGTTCTTTGTAGCTCAACAGATTTTTTACTTGGTATGTGGGTAGCCTTCTGTATCTGACTGTCAGTAACACCCAGTTACACCATAAGATCAATGGTACCTTCACTGGGGGATACTTTATCATTCAATTACTCTTGAACTACAACTCTGACAGAACTGAAGTAACACTCTCCAGGATCTCTTGATGGCTGGAGTCTGAGAAATTCCTGAAATTTAAGTCGAGAAAGTGAGTCAGCTTTTGTATTACTCTGTCCCGGTATGAATCTACATTCTATGCTGAAATTGTTTATTAGTGCTGTCCACGTCAGTTTCCTGACAAAATGCATAATAGTGTAGGATGATGATCTAGTCTTCTGTACTATATGTGCAGCTGCCTGATTGTCGGTGTAAAAGATCACTGTTTGGTCCTTCCACTGATGACCCCATGTGACAGCTGCTGCCACCATGGGGTAAATTTCTATTAAAGATGACGTGATGAAGAAATCCTCTATCTCTGATCTCTAGAGGCCACTCCACCGCCAACCAATGATCTTGGTAGATGGCAGCAAAGCCCCCGAAGCCGCAGCATCAGTGATGACAAAAGGTGAAATGTGTGTGGCCCTAGGGATGAACATAGAATGCCCATTCCAGAATGTTAAAAATCTGGTCCACATGACTAAGTCTGACTGTACTGATTGCCCCAGCTGAATTTTCCTATTGACTGTGTGTCCTTCCACTAACATGTGCAGTAAATGTGATATGAAAGACCGCCCTTGCGGTATGATTTTCATAGTGTGTGCCAACGTACCTAGTAGAGATTGTAGCTCTGCTTTGTCGCATTCCTGTAAACCTAAAAACCAGTGTATCTCTGCTTGGATACGCCTGAGTTTATCCTCTGGGAGACCTGCTTCCATCTTGCTAGTGTCCAACTGTATGCCCAAGAAACACAAGTTCTGTACTGGCCCTGTTGTCTTGTCTAGAGTTCTAGGGATATTACGTTCTTTGAAAAGTGGTTCTATAATGCCTAGACCTATAGGTTTCCCTGTGGGTGATTCAAGGATCAAAAAATCATCTAGGTAATGGATGACTGTGGATAATCTGCATACATTCTTTAATATCCAGCATAATGACTCTGCAAACATGTCAATTTTGGGCTACTTTTAGCCCCAAAGGTGAGTCGTGTAGCAAAATAATAATTCTCTCTCCACCTAATCCCGTGGAGGTGCCATAGAGAATGATGCAGTGGAAGCAACTTGAATGCATCAGAAATGTCCGATTTAGATAGCCATGAGCCCCTCCCTGATAGTACTATCAATTGAATTGCATCATCTACTGTTACATACGTCATGGAGCATTCTTTGGATGGAATGAGTGAATTTAAGCTAGGGATGAAAGATGAGTGAGGGGCGGACAAGTCATAAGTTAATCTTTTTTTATTAGAGAATTTACCTGGTGCCATACCTATGGGGTTAATCATCCATTTTGCAAAAGGTGGATGTTGGAAAGGGCCCATTATAAACCCCTTGACCAATTATCTTGCTAATAACGTGTCCGCTACCTCAGGTTCTAGCATGGCAGACTGAAGGTTTTTACATTCTAACAAATCTGATGGAACAGCAATGATACCACTATGGAAACCTTTCTGAAAACCTGTGACTAAGAAATCCACAAAGTCTTTAGATGGTTGAGTATGTAGATATCCTAGTAGTCTGTAGACATTAACCACGCCTAGTCATGGTCTAGGGAACAAGCGCTGTGGGCATATGGTTTTAGGGTGGGAGTCGAAACAGTTTACGCAGATCTGCAAGAGACGACACCCATTGAAAGTGCATCTTGAATAATTGTAATTGTTGCATAGTTGTTATGGGTCTGCCCAATCTGTCTAGTTTTTTGGGGCCCTGATTAGTGGTGTTTGAGTTACCTGATGTCGATAACGTCTGGGCTGAGGAGCAAGATGGAGGACCTGCTGAAGGGCAGAGGTTGGAATGATGTTCTGCCGAATGACACACACTGTGCAGGCTGGGGTGCGTAAACCTGCGAAATGGTGGCAGAAAGGCTCTGTGTCCAATTTTCCCCAATCTGTTATCTAATTTAATTGAGCTTGTGCTGCTGCCGCCTTAGCAGAAAATGATCGGTGGTAATCATAGAACCCATTCCCACAGTATCTGTTCCCTAGTTCAACTAACCTGAACATGTATAAATCTAACTCCTCCCTTCTGTGAGGGTGCACTGAACAAATCACGTCTCTATAAAAGATAAAAGCTATGATGAATTCTGCATTATTTAACTTTCTTCCCAATCTAGGGTCCCTAGTTTTAATAAGGAAACAAGGTTAATATCCTTACCCTCCAGAATATCTTTTTTGAGATGAACTGGTATGAAATGTGCTGGAGAAATGATTGGTTGTATGTTCTCTCTATGGGGTGTATATAGCGAGCCTTGGGATAGCTCAGAATCTATTATCTGCTGTACGGGTGATCTGACTTGGAATTCTTCTATTGCATCTAGTCTAGAATGAACTAAAGCTAATGATGAGGCTAGTTCTGCCGGTGAGGTTTGAATGTCTATGCCTCCATGTACTGGGGCTAAGACTCAGTCTAGTGACCTGTGGAGTGGAAAACAACAACAAGGATAAATCAGCTTTCCTTGCGGAAGATGAAAAGGGTATGCCCCTTCTGAGGAGCTCTGCTGTTATTTTTTGCAATAGTCCAAGATTTATATGTTGGGGAGCTATGTGGCATGGGTACGTTGTTTGGTGATCCTTGAGCTCCTGTTATTTCTTCCTGATCGGATCTAGTAGACATCCTGGATGATGTTCCTCCTTCGTTACTAAATCGAGATTACATGATGAATGCTAAACTCTTTTGCTTACAATGCTGCTGGCCCACGAAACCTCTCTATCGTAAAGAAAAAGATAAGAAAAATTAATACTAATTCTTATTGTGACCGGTGAGGCCCTATCTACTGCCAAGTGGCTGAGCAAGGCTCTATCTATGATTTGGACCATGGGCCATATAGCCTGGTTGATTAGGCTGGGATCCTTGGCCTTGTGGTGTTGCTGATTCTAAAAGAGAGAGGTACTAGCCTAATGATTGGGTATGACATGTGACAACCTCTCTATGATGTACAGACTTGGATGATGAAGGAGGCTCTAACTATGATTTGGCCCGAGGGATTGACGTGTGTTCTAGGACAAGGCCTATATCCTCCTTCTATATTTATTCTGAAGACGAGACCAGCAGACTTATGCCGATACTATTTCTACGACCTATGACTGAGGGAATGAATTGTACAACCAACCTGTGTGTGGACATCCTTGTCTTTGTTGATGACGTTTGACTGCTGCAAAAACATGAACGATTGTATACAGTCTAGAACATATTCTGAGAGATGCTTATACGTGGTCTCTACGTGAGACTGACACCATGACTTGACCTATAGACAGTCCTACGATTAGGATGGACACGACTGATGGAAATGGACACCTATATATTTGACAACCTAGATTAAGTTTTATGAAAATCCACATGTAGACAAAATGACGACATACATACCAAATGCAATCTATACATTACTAGCCCTTCCTGATCTCGTGAGATTTTACCGCTTAAGACATAACCAGTGACCGGTGTATGTGACTGACATACCTGGTTTAAGGACAAATACGTGAAATAACGAAGTGAAACTTGACAAAGCCTACTATGTGTGAGTGACAAGATGAAATCTAACAAGCATAATACTTAAATACCTGTAATTCTGTAGTATATTTATGAACTCTGGTCCTTAAGGATAAGAATTCAGATATTCTGTAAAAACATTCCAATATGTGACTATTGCCAATAATATTATGGTAGGAAAAGCTAGATTACTCGAATACTATTACCTGTGAACGATTTAATGACTTGTTTAAATATTCACTTAATCAACAGCGTAATGAATTCCTGTATGTATATAACATGTGGGGGGAAAAACATACAAGATTACCCTCCAGAAATAACAAAAAAATAACTAAAAAATTGTGACCTGTCAATGATGTGTAAAGCTGATATGGGAGAACGTAGACGCAAGGTGTGTGGGGGAGGGGAGGGAGGGTGCAATAGATGTGGTGACCTACAGTACACCAACTCCAAGATCATATAGGTACAAATGCTGTGTAACCTGATTGGTATATAGACATGCATGCTGTAATACATGACTGTGAATATAATAGCACATATACTGATATAAAACTAGTCAGTAGACCCATGTTGTGTTATAAAGCTTGAGAATATATCAATGCCAGTTGTGGTATATTGTTGGAATATGGAGACCTGCTGGAAAATGAATGGGAATAAGAAGACCTGCAGTGATACATAACTAAATATATCCGGTATTTGATTCTAAACCTGCCCCCTAGTGACGTATGATGACTCTGCCGGCTTCTCTTACAATATAGGACACGCTGAAGTAGTAGGAAGGGGAATGGAGGGAGGGGATTTGCCTGGTGGTGGATGGAGGCAGGGCCAGGAAAGTGGACAACATGCTGTGGCAGCTGGGACAGCTCATGAACAGCGGGCCTCACGTACGGACAACCTGATACCGGTTTAATCGGTGTGATTGTGAGGAAATTCAGGTTCTACTGGATATTGAACGGGAATTAACCCTTTGAGTGCGTGCGTCTGTGAGTTGAGAAAAGACCAGGGATCCTGGGCATCCACTGTCCATCAAAAAAAAGGCTCCAAAAAAGCCCAACATGGTCACACCGGAAAAAGTCAAGAGTATATAATGTTTTAACCCTTCGAGTCACAGAGGGTTTTTCAATGCATTGAAAATCAATGCTTTGCATACCCCTCTGGCACTCCAAAGGTTAACCGTATGAGTAGCATAGGCATCTGACATCCCTCCCTCCCTTGTACATTACTTCCCTGCAAGTCAAGAGTCTATAATGGTTTAACCCTTTGAGTGCCAGATTGTTTTGCAACACATTGCAAAGGAATACATTGCATACCCCTCTGGCACTGAACGGGTTAACAGGAGAAGTGCTGGTGAAGGCATTTGTGTGTGTGTGTGTGTGTGTGTGTGTGTGTGTGTGTGTGTGTGTGGAGCAGGAGGACATTTGGGCATAGAAAAGGCAAAGGTGAGGGCCTTTTGTGTATGTGTTTGGGTCATGTTTTTTTAGTTGTTGAGGTGGATGTTGAGGGAGGGCAAAGTCCTTGCAGAGATTTTGACCACTACTGTCAAAAATCATGCCACCTGTATCTCTAGGACTGACAGGAGAGAGAAGATATGAATATGACCTCCTTACTGTGGCCCCTGTGGGGCGGCATTGGCTGTCATGTTATGACCATTGGATGTACGTGTCTGAATTGTACACAAACTGATACACCCAGTCACATACAACACACAATCAGAAACATATGAACAGTGAGACACACATATGGAAAAGACGTGCACACAGACACACCCATGCATCACATACACACATGCAACAGACATGTACACATGCATGCAACAGATACAAACACACACATACATGCACGCGACAGATATGTAGACACATACATGCAACAGATATATACATACACACAGAGAGGTGGACACAGACACAGTGATAGACCCCCCATCTCTGTAGGTTGCGTCTCTTGCTGGTCCCCTGGATGAGGAGGTTCTGAGTGTAGAGGTGAGGGCTGTGGTCACCCTTGGATTAGTGTAGAGCTTTACAGTGCTGTGTAGGTAACAATCTTGTATTGAAGTGAACATGTTCAGTATTGAGAGAGTTAGAAGCCAAATGTAGCCCTCTAAGGGCCAGAGATCACCCTTCACAATGTGTAGCGCCCCCAAACCCGGTCTTGAACCCATTCCATCAAGGGGTTAATCCACATCATTATGGCTGCTAAGACTCTAATATTCCTTCATCAGAGGTGACCCCTATCTCCAACCACCCAAGAATGGATATTAATTGTATGTAACATTAAGGTCTCATGACTCTTTATTTAAACAACATAATCATTTGGACAGTGACACATGTTTTGCTGTTTTGGCTCTGTACTCCAGCACATTGGATTTGAAATGAAACAATGACTAATATAAAGTGCACGCTGTCAGCTTTAATTTGTATGTATTTACATGAATAAACCATGAATCATGTTAGGAATTACAGCCCTTTGTATACAATTTAAGGGACTAAAAGTAATTGGACAATTGGCTGTTCAACCGTTTCTTGACCAGGTGTGTGTCACTGCATTGTTACGTAGTACGCATGAGAACGAACAGAAGGTCTAAAGGTGATTCTAGGTGTGGCATTGGCATATGGAGTCTGATGCTGTTGTCTCTCAACATGAGGAGCAAATATGTGTCAATGCCAGCAAAAGCAGATTATCATGAGACTGAAAAATCAGAATGGATCTGAATAGATCAGAGACATAGCCAAAAGATTAGGTTGTGGAAATCAACTGAGTGGGACATAGTAACATAGTTGATGAGGCTGAAGAAAGACATGCGTCCATCAAGTCCAGCCCATGACAAATCACCCCTGTTCATCCAGTGGAAGGCAAAAAAAAATATATGAAGCAACTTCCAATTCAGCCCCAAATGGCAGTCAGATATTTCCCTGGATCAACATCCTATCTGCATTGAAGCCATCTGTCATAATTCTTAATATTGTTATGTGTTAGATAGGTATCCATTAATTTTTTGAAAGCAGTTGCATTATCTGCAAGTACAATATCCCAATGCAAATAATTCTATAGCTTTACTGCCCTTACTGCTTTTGTTTTAGTCAAAAGCGTATTTCCTCTAGTCTTAATGGATGATGACCTCTAGTTCTTAACTCTGCTGTTTGTGTAAATAATTCACTGGATAGTTCTTTTTATTGACCTTGAATATAGGTGTAAATGGTAATCATATCACCCATTAGACATCTAGGGCTGGATTCTGTTGCAGGTGCTAATTTTATCTCTGTATTTATCTCCAGGTTTCCCCATAGACTTCAATAGGAAAATGTTTGATAAAACCGGTGTTAACATTTATCTCCTGCAATAGAATCCAGCCCCTCTTCTCTAATGTAAACAAACCCAGTTTGGCTGGTCTCTCTTTATAACTCAGATCCCCCAATCCCTTTATCAGTTTTGTTGCACGTCTCTGCACTTTTTCCAGTTCAATAATGTCTCTTTTAAGAACTGGTACCCAAATTATAGTCTAAATTCTAGATGAGGCCTAACCAATGATTTATATAGAGGTAGAATTATATTAGCATCCAGTGCATCTATATCCCTTTTTATGCAGGCTAGTACCCTATTTGCTCTTGCAGCAGCTGAGTGACTCTACACACTTGTAACGGTTTTAAGTACACTCAGAGGCGGAAGGTTTGGTAAAAAACACACTTTTATTTATACCACACAGAATTAGAATAACCCTCGCGGGTCCAGCATACAAGACAATGTAATACTGACACAGGACAGGTTACAGAGGAATTATTAACCCGCACTGGTCCAGTATATATATGTATAGCAAAATATAATACTGACACAGGTCAGGTTACAGTTCGTGTGAATCAGTGAGACAACGGCAGAATGGTGCTATTAGGCCAGGAGTAGCTGATAGGCCCTAATAGCGGAAGACCCAAAGGACACTCACTACGCAGAGAGTGACACAATAGCGACTTGTAGTCACAAAGGAGTAAACGAGGCCCTGGATACGTGACTGACTACTGGAACAACAATGGATGACTGCAACCGGAGGTGCAGTGTAATGCCAAACCGAGACTGCAATAGACTGTGACCCAAGTGCAATGGCACCAACCCGCAAGGGTTAACGAACGCTCAGATCTGATGACAACTGCCAGATAGTAGACAGACTGAGGCGCCTAGGAGTAAACCAACCTCAGCTGGGAAGCAGTGACAGGCCAAGCGTACCGTGGTGCAACCAGTAATATCTCCTACACTGGTGTGTGGGAATACAAGGCACAATAGGGTGACGGGGTCGCAGTAACTGAACTGCCAGAGCAGTAATCGAGGCAACCAGAGGGTCTGTCTGAGACACAGACAGAGCACCGGAATAGAACCCCAAACCGGATAACCGGATGGAGGGGTGAAGCGGGCCTGAGTGATACACAGGGCAGGAGTGTCAGCCAATCCTGGTCGGTACACAGAGTAGGAACGTCAGCCAGGCCGGATCGGTACACAGAGCAGGAACGTCCTCCAAACCGGGTCAGTACACAGAGCAGGAACGTCAGCCAGGCCGGATCGGTACACAGAGCAAGAACTAAATCAGGCAGAGTAGTCAGGCAGTCCGGGTCATAGACAGGATTCACATGAATAACGGAACAAGCGCTTAGCCACGGGAGCACCACGAAAGGGCACTGCAGAAGTGACAGGGCTCAGTATTTAAGGGCTATCGCTGGGTGGAGCAACATCACGTTAGCCTATAAAAAGGTATCAGGAAATAACACTGTCAAAATGTCGCCAGCAATAGCAAGGGCACCATGATAACACTGCTGTGAAGTCTATCATCTATCAGTCCTCCTAAAAGATTCTCCAAGGTGTTTCTAATTTAGTGTATATGTAGCATGTTTGTTTCTACAACCCAAATGTATAATCTTACATTTATCTACATCTGCCACTTTTCTGCCCATTCACTAAGTTTATCTAAATCCTTCTGCAGAAAAAAAACATCCAGCTCTGTACGTATTTCCTTACATAGCTTAGTGTCATCAGCAAAGATTGAGATACTAATTTCAATTTCCACTTCTAGATCATTAATAAACAAATTAAAAATCTTTGGGCCCAGGACATAACCCTGCGGCACCCCACTTATTTCTTTAGACCAAGTAGAAAAGGTTCCATTTACAACAACTCTCTGCCATCTATCATTTAACCAGTTCTCAATCCATGTAGAGATATCACCTCCCAAACCGAAACCTTTTCATTTATGCAGTAACCGGTTGTGAGGCACTGTGTCAAAGGCTTTTGCAAAATGCAAGTATGGCACACCAACAGCAATTCCCTTGTACAAATTACTACTTACCCTTTTGTAAAATGCAAGTACATTAGTCTGACATGATCTATTCTTCATAAAACCATGCTGATTCCTACAAATAATATTGTTTGTTTTCACATAGTTCTGAATAGTGTCAGTTAATAACTCTTCTAGTATCTTACCCACTATGGAAGTCACATAGTTCTGAATAGTGTCAGTTAGTAACCCTTCTAGTATCTCACCCACTATGGAAGTCACATAGTTCTGAATAGTGTCAGTTAGTAACCCTTCTAGTATCTTACCCACTATGGAAGTCACATAGTACTGAATAGTGTCAGTTAGTAACCCTTCTAGTATATTACCCACTATGGAAGTCACATAGTTCTGAATAGTGTCAGTTAGTAACCCTTCTAGTATCTCACCCACTATGGAAGTCACATAGTTCTGAATAGTGTCAGTTAGTAACCCTTCTAGTATCTTACCCACTATGGAAATCACATAGTCCTGAATAGTGTCAGTTAGTAACCCTTCTAGTATCTTACCCACTATGGAAGTCACATAGTTCTGAATAGTGTCAGTTAGTAACCCTTCTAGTATCTTACCCACTATGGAAGTCACATAGTTCTGAATAGTGTCAGTTAGTAACCCTTCTAGTATCTTACCCACTATGGAAGTCACATAGTTCTGAATACTGTCAATTAGTAATCCTTCTAGTATCTTACCCACTATGGAAGTCACATAGTACTGAATACTGTCAGTTAGTAACCCTTCTAGTATCTTACCCACTATGGAAGTCACATAGTACTGAATACTGTCAGTTAGTAACCTTTCTAGTGTCTTGCCCACTATGGAAGTCAAGCTCACAGGTCTATAATTTCCTGGTTTGGATCTTGCCCCTTTTTTAAACAATGGAACTACATCAGCTTTCCTCTAATCACATTGCACTATGCCTGATGAAACTGAATCAACAAATATAAAGTATAATGGTCTTGCTATTACTGAACTAAGTTCCGTAAGTACCCTTGGGTGTATACCGTCAGGTCCAGGTGCTTTATTCACCATAACCTTTCCCAGTCTCTTTTGGACTTTGCCCTCAGCAAGCCATGTATGTGATGGAAGAAATTCTGTGATTTTGTCTATTTGCCTGTAGCCTTTCAATGTTGTTTTCTTTGTATATACAGAAGCAAATAATATATTTTGGGTGTCACCCATAGCCTTGCGGGTTGGTGTCATTGCACTTGGGTCACAGTCTATTGCAGTCTCGGTTTGGCGTTACAATGCACCTCCGGTTGCAGTCATCATCCATTGTTGTTCCAGTAGTCAGTCACGTATCCAGTGCCTCGTTTACTCCTTTGTGGCTACAAGTCGCTATTGTGTCACTCTCTGCGTAGAGAGTGTCCTTTGTGCCTTCCGCTATTAGGGCCTATCAGCTACTCCTGGCCTAATAGCACCATTCTGCCATTGTCTCACTGATTCACACGAACTGTAACCTGACCTGTGTCAGTATTATATTTTGCTATACATATATATACTGGACCCATGTGGGTTAATGATTCCTCTGTAACCTGTCCTGTGTCAGTATTACATTGTCTTGTATGCTGGACCCGCGAGGGTTATTCTAATTCTGTGTGGTTTAAATAAAACTGTGTTTTTTACCAAACCTTCCACCTCTGAGTGTACTTAAAACCGTTACACCAGGTTTCAGACACACCAATTAGATCATACTGCTCATATATTGCAATAATTTCCAGTTCCCCCCATATTACCAGCCAGACTACGAGCTTTTATATGAATACATTTTATCTTTTTGCCATTATGAAAAAATACATTCTTTGTAAAATGTATTTGCCTTTTATCAGGCTACAACACTGGGAACCCCGTCTCTCAACCCCCATGCCCCTTCTCTAATCCCATCTCCTCAATTATACTACCTTCTCCATCCTATGTTGCAACATCCTCCCCCCCATTTTCTATTTTAAATTCTCCTCCAGCCCTCTAACCATCCTAACTCATAGCACAGTTGCCCCCCTTCCACTAAGGTGCAATCCCTCTTGACTATAAAGATTTCCCCCAAGGGAAAAGGATGCCCAGAGCTCTAGGAACTCAAAACCCTCCTGCTTAAACCAAGTCTTTAGTCATGCATTGAACTCCCTAATCTTTCTGATGTAGCGTTTGGCACAGGTAATATTTCAGAAAATACAACCTTGAGGTCCTCTGCTTAACCTTATATTCTAAATTCCTGAAATTCTTCTTAACGGACCTCCATTTTCCTCTGACTTTGTCATTGGTACCAACGTGTACCATGACATCCGGGTCATGCCCAGCCCCTCACAACAATCCATTAACCCAATCTGCCACATGCCGAACCCAAGCTCCTGGAAGACAGCAAACTGTTCTATTGTAGCGATCCTGGAGCCGATTACCCTGTCTTCCTAATAATAGAATCCACCATCTGCTAGGTCTGCTCGAGTCCTGGGTCCCATCTGTGCTAGAAAGGCTGTTCTCCCGACTGTTAGAGACAACATTCCTCTCCTGTAAAGGAATTCCTGCGCCAGCATCCCCAACATCATCACTCAATGTAGCAAATGTGTTATGGGTAGTAAACACAGGAGTGTCCTCCTTTCTTTGTACAGTCTCCACCTCCAGAACTTCCTACACCAGCTTCCTTCTGCTCAGTCAGCAGACCACTCTCAAGATTGTCCTTCTCCCTCAGTGTTGCAACTTGTCTCTTGTTAAGAATCAATAATATTCAGGTGAACTCTGAAATAGCAAATTTCCAGGTGGACCATAGAAGACCACTCTAGGTGATGACCAAAGAATAATTTCAGGTATGAAGAGAAAACCCCCTTTCATTTGTTGAACACATCAATAACAGCATTTAGGTACAGAAATGTCAATGTCAAAGAGTAACATAAAGAAAAGACCACATCAGCATAACCACAGAGTGTTTACCACAAGATGCAAACCACTAGTTATTCTCAGGAATAGAAAGGCCAGGTTACAGATTGCTAAAAATTATATAAAAAACCCTGTAGAGATCTGCAACAAGGTTTTATGCATTAAATAGATTAACCTGTAATAGAGTAATAGAAAGAGGAGAGTGTAGAGAAAGAAAGGAACTGTACATGGTCCAAAGCATACCACCTCATTTGTGAAACATGGTGGAGGTAGAGTTATGGTTTGGACATGTGCGGCTGCCACTGGAACTGGCTTACTTGTCTTTATTGATGATGTGACTGCTGATGGCCTCAGGATAGATTCTGAAGTTTACAGAAACATCTTTGAGGGTACAGCGGAGAGCAATAAAATTAATTAAGGGAATGGAGGACTTGACATATGAGGAACGACTAAACAAACTTGGTTTATTTACTCTAGAGAAAAGACGACTAAGAGGAGACCTTATCACATTGTACAAGTATATGAGAGGTCAATACAAGGTTCTCTGTGGTGAGCTATTTATTCCAAGGCCTGATCAGGTGACCAGGGGACACCCTTTGAGATTAGAGGAAAGGAGGTTTAAACTTCAGCAGAGGAAGGGTTTTTTTACGGTAAGGTCTGTCAAATTGTGGAATTCATTGCCCAGGGAGGTAGTTATGGCAGATACAATGGATACATTTAAGAGAAGATTAGATACATTTCTTTCAAAAGGGAACATACAGAGTTATACTGTTTATCAGTAGGCTGATCAGGAAGGTCTGATAAAGACTCATTTAATTGGTAGCAGGAAAGCTATAAAATTCTCAGTTACTGAGGTATGAGGCGAAGGTTGAACTTGATGGACTTGTGTCTTTTTTCAACCTAATTTACTGTGTTACTATGTTACTATGTTACTATTTGCTCAGATCTAACTAAATACCCCAAAACGCATTGGAAGGCACATCACCTTGCAGTAAGACAATGACTCCAAACATACTGCTAAAGAAACCAATGCGTTTTTAAGGGCCAAGAAAGGGAATGTTCTTGGCTGGCCTAGTCAGTCACCCAATCTGAATCCAACTGAGCCTGCTTTTTAACTGTGGAAGATGAGGCTGAAGAGAAAAATACAAAGTGAAAAACCAGCAAACAAACAAAAAAAAACAAACAAACAGGAACTGAAGATGGCTGCTGTAAGGCTTGAGAGAGCATCACCAGGTAAGATACCCTACGTCGGGTGATGTCTATGGGTTGCACACAGTGGGCAGTCATCCAATTCAAACAATTTGCAACAAAGTAGTGAATATGATGATATTAAAATGATGTTGCTAGTGAGCTAGCTCAGTTGGTTAATAAGCCAGCTATAGAACCTCAGGGCCAGGAGTCAAACCTCAGGGTCACAGGTTCTACTCCTGGCCCAGTCATCTTAGCCTTTCTGACTTCTTAGGTAAATAGCATGAGTATCCAGAACATACGGCACAATCTCAACATATCCTTCCTGGTAAAATGCTAAAGAATAAAATCTTATTTGTCCAAATACTTTTGGTTCCCTAAAATTGAGGGCTCATGTATACCGTAAAATCTCAGGTATGATACGCACCTGTGTATAATACGCAGGTGCATATTATACCAAAGATTTTAGGGGAAAACAAGAGTGCCTATGTATAATACGCACCCTTGTTTTCCCCCGTTCTAAAAATTTTTTTAAGGCTTCGCTCCCTCCCTCCCTCGGGCCAAAATGGCTGCCAAACCAAGACTTTCTTGGTTCAAATTTAACTCCCCACTGAAGTCCGCATCTCTCTCATTGATGAAAGGCAAAATATAAAGCTTCCCAGCGGGCGGCATGCTTCCATTTGACGCCCACTTTCTTCAGTGGGCATCCAATTGGCTGGAGGCAGAAGGTCCTGAAAGCTCACTGAAGGAAGCGGACGGCAAATGGAAGCATGCCGCCCGCTGGGAAGCTTTGTATTTTGCCTTTCATCAATGCAAGAGATGCGGACCTCAGCGGGGAGTTAAATTTGAACCAAGTAAGTCTTGGTTTGGCATCTGTTTTGGCCCGGGGGAGGGAGGGAAGTTATCTGCCAGCCCTAACTTTTTTTTTTTAAACTCTCGTGTATAATACGCATTCTCCACTTCACATAAGGTGAAGTGGGGTAAAATTGTGCGTATTATACCCGAGATTTTACAGTAAAAAAGGCTGCAATTCCTACACTGCTCACAGTTTACCCTCAAATTAAAGCTAACAGTCTGCACTTTATCCTCTTATTCATCATTACATTTAAAGTCCAATGTGCTGGAGTATAGCGCCAAAACAACAGAACACGTGTCCCTATTCAAGCACTTATGAATGGCGCTGTATGTGAGATATTCTCTCTAACACAGTTCAGGTGAATAGAATTATGAGAATCTGCTGGTCACCAACTACCTGAGGAATTGAATAGATGTTAATATTGTCATCCAGTTGATTTGAAAAAGTGACCTGTGTGTCACGAAACGTCATTATAGCCTTACAATTGGCTTGTTTCTTTTATCAATTTATATTTTATAATATATTTTTATGAAGACATAGTTTGGAGCAGCTCGCATTGTTTTGTGTATTTTTTATTTTACTTTTCCCGTGGTACCTGTGGAGGACCTCTTCTGGAGAAAACTTCTGGATCATATTGGAGAGACCTGAGCTGGGACGGGTTTCATTTTCCCTGCGAGCTTGTTTGCTGGTTTTTGACATCTGCCATCTGCCAGCCATATAGAGATGTGAGTACCATTTCTACTATTATTAGATTTATCAGTCTGTGAAAACTTAACAGGCACTATTGGGGCGCCCTCTCCGTTTTCTCTTTCTTTCTGTATATACTTCCAAACTGTTGCTGGATGGATGTGAGGAGCAGCCAAATATATCCATATTGATCAAGAGGCCTGGTGTACTGTTTGGGGAAAGTCGTAAATACCCCTCCTGCCTAACTCTCCAGTGTGCACATACGTGTTACTCTGGAAATAATATATTATGAGTACTAGTGTTGAGCGAGCATGCTCGGCCGATGCTCGGATCGGCTCGAGCATCGCTCTGCTCGGCACATGGCGGTACTCGTACGAGTACCGCATGTGCTCGCCCGCCATGTTCGGGTCTCCTCCCCGCACGTTTTGCGGCTGCTGCGCAGCCAATAAACGTGCAGGGAGGCTCTGACATCAGTGTAATGCCAGCAGCCATGTTGGCTGCTGGCATTACACTGATTGGCTGGCCAGAACCCGTGGTCTGGTGCTGTATAGCACCTGACCAGCGAGTTCGGCTCAGTCTTGCCAGGGAGAGATGAGGATAGGAAGGGAAAGTCAGTGTAGAGAGAAGACAAGCAAATTTGTGAAAAAAAAGAACCAAAAGTCCTTTTTAGGACTACTGTGTGTGGGGGCAGCAGTTTATTTTGTGTGGGGGGAAAAAAACAAAAAAAAAAAAAATTTCATATATTCTGTTTAGTGTGCAAAGTTGCAGATTAGAGCACATTCTGTTTAGTGTGCAAAGTTGCAGATTAGAGCACATTCTGTTTAGTGTGCAAAGTTGCAGATTAGAGCACATTCTGTTTAGTGTGCAAAGTTGCAGATTAGAGCACATTCTGTTAAGTCTTCAAACTAAAATATCAAAGTCACATATTCCATTCAGTGTGCTTCGCCGCAGTTTAGCAGCATATTCTGTGTACTGTGCACAGTTGCAGAATAGGAAGAAATACTGTTAAGTCTTCAAACTAAAATATCAAAGTCACATATTCCATTCAGTGTGCGTCACCGCAGTTTAGCAGCATATTCTGTGTACTGTGCACAGTTGCAGAATAGGAAGAAATACTGTTAAGTCTTCAAACTCAAACATCAAAGTCACATATTCCATTCAGTGTGCGTCACCGCAGTTTAGCAGCATATTCTGTGTACTCTGCACAGTTGCAGAATAGGAAGAAATACTGTTAAGTCTTCAAACTAAAATATCAAAGTCACATATTCCATTCAGTGTGCTTCGCCGCAGTTTAGCAGCATATTCTGTGTACTCTGCACAGTTGCAGAATAGGAAGAAATACTGTTAAGTCTTCAAACTAAAATATCAAAGTCACATATTCCATTCAGTGTGCGTCACCGCAGTTTAGCAGCATATTCTGTGTACTCTGCACAGTTGCAGAATAGGAAGAAATACTGTTAAGTCTTCAAACTAAAATATCAAAGTCACATATTCCATTCAGTGTGCGTCACCGCAGTTTAGCAGCCTATTCTGTGTACTGTGCACAGTTGCAGAATAGGAAGAAATACTGTTAAGTCTTCAAACTAAAATATCAAAGTCACATATTCCATTCAGTGTGCGTCACCGCAGTTTAGCAGCATATTCTGTGTACTGTGCACAGTTGCAGAATAGGAAGAAATACTGTTAAGTCTTCAAACTAAAATATCAAAGTCACATATTCCATTCAGTGTGCTTCGCCGCAGTTTAGCAGCATATTCTGTGTACTCTGCACAGTTGCAGAATAGGAAGAAATACTGTTAAGTCTTCAAACTAAAATATCAAAGTCACATATTCCATTCAGTGTGCGTCACCGCAGTTTAGCAGCATATTCTGTGTACTCTGCACAGTTGCAGAATAGGAAGAAATACTGTTAAGTCTTCAAACTCAAATATCAAAGTCACATATTCCATTCAGTGTGCGTCACCGCAGTTTAGCAGCATATTCTGTGTACTGTGCACAGTTGCAGAATAGGAAGAAATACTGTTAAGTCTTCAAACTAAAATATCAAAGTCACATATTCCGTGTAAGATGAAGAAGGCGGGTAAAAAGGGACGGGGAAGTGGACGTGATCCTGATAGTTCAGGGCGCGGGTCAGGACGCGGAGAAACTGTGCCTGGTGCCAGAGCACAAGAAAGAAAGACATCCACCATACCTAGCTTCATGTCTCATTTTACAGGGCGTCGCAGGACATCACTCTCGAGGTCCGACCACTGCGAACAGGTGGTCGGTTGGATGTCAGCTGATACTGCTTCCAGTCGGTTAAGCACCACCCTGTCTTCCACCAAGTCCACTCTCAGTAGCCAAGAGTCTGGTCAACATAATCCTCACTCTGATCATCCTTCCTCCCACCATAGACGGTCTGGTCAAAGAAGGGATCCCACACTGGGATATAGTGAGGAGCTCGTCTCATCACCAATCCTTCATTTGACCCTCTCTCCAAGCACGCTTGCAGAGGAACATGACATCTTATGCCCTGATTCACAACCTCTAGAGGGTACCCAATCACAAGAAGATGACAGATGTGAACGGCATTTAAGGTCAAAGGAAGTAGTGGATGATGATGATGATGATGAGACACAGTTGCCATTAAATCAACCACTATTACTGTCTCAAGACCTTGTTGAGGAGGATGTTATACAGTTGTCAATGACTGAGTATGTGGTGGGATCAAGACATGAGGAGGATGATCGAAGTGAGGAAGTGGAGGAGGACTTGGTGGACGATGAGGTGACTGACCCCACCTGGGAAGGTGTAGAGCCGAGCGATGACAGCAGTACTGAGGGTGAGCCATCTGCAGCACCGCAACAGGCTGGAAGAGGCAGTGGTGTGGCTACAGAAAGAAGGCGGACCGCACCAAACCGGCCCGCAAATGTTCCACGGAGCACCCCCTTGCGTAAATCTACCTTGCCAAGGGGTAGGTGTTCCGCGGTATGACGTTTTTTTAAGGAAAGTGCGGACGACAAAAGAATTGTAGTTTGCAACCTGTGCCACACCAGAATGAGCCGAGGCATGAACACTAGAAACCTCACCACCACCAGCATGATCCGACACATGGCATCCAAGCACCGTAATAAGTGGGAGGAACGCCTGGATCGCCCATCTGTGTCTGCAGGCCACACCACTGCCTCCTCTTCCCCTGTTTTCGGTGCCGGCCAATCGCCTGTCGAAGGCGCAGGCCCGCATACCTCCCGCCCTGCACCTGTACCATCTGAAGCACCATCAGCGACCACATCCACTTCCCTGTCCCAGCCCAGCGTCCAAATGTCGTTACCCCAGGCATTTGAGCGCAAGCGAAAATACCCAGCCACCCACCCACAGGCCATAGCACTAACCTCACACCTTTCCAAATTACTGGCCATCGAAATGATGCCATTTAGGCTTGTGGACACTGAGTCCTTCCGCAGCCTGATGGCAGCAGCTGTCCCTCGGTACGCGGTCCCCAGCCGCCACTACTTTTCCCGGTGTGCCATCCCCGCATTACACCACCATGTGTCCCGTAACATCACCCGTGCCCTGACCAACGCAGTTACTGGGAAGGTCCACTTAACGACTGACACATGGACAAGTGCTTGTGGCCAGGGACGCTACATTTCCCTGACGGCACACTGGGTGAATGTCGTGGAGGCTGGGAGCGACTCGGACCCTGGGATGGCACGGGTGCTACCCACGCCGAGGATTGCGGGCCCTACCTCCATCAGGGTTTCCGCCAGCACCTACGTTATTGGCTCCTCCTCCTCCGTTTCCACCTCCGAATTCTCTACATGCAGCGCCACTCCCCCATCAGCCGGTAGCTGGAAGCAGTGTAGCACTGCAGTGGGGAAGCGTCAACAGGCCGTGCTGAAGCTGATCTGCCTTGGGGACAAACAGCACACGGCCTCAGAGCTGTTGCAGGGGATTAGTCACCAGACCGAGCAGTGGCTCTCGCCACTCAACCTGCAACCAGGCATGGTTGTGTGTGATAATGGGCGTAACTTGGTGGCGGCTTTGGAGCTCGGCAAGCTCACACACGTACCATGCCTAGCGCATGTATTTAATTTAGTGGTTCAGCGATTTCTAAAAACCTACCCCAATGTGCATGATCTCTTGACCAAGGTGCGCCGCGTGTGTGCACATTTCCGTAAGTCATCTACAGCTTCGGCCGGCCTGTTGAAGCTGCAGCAGCGCTTACAATTGCCAGCACACCGGCTGCTGTGTGACGTGAGCACGCGCTGGAACTCCACCTTCCACATGTTGGCCCGGCTTTGTGAGCAGCAGAGGGCAGTAGTGGAGTACCAGCTGTTACACGGTCGTCGCCTCTCCGTTCAACTTCCTGTAATCAGAAGTGAGGAGTGGGAATGGATGTCAGACCTCTGTGAGGTTTTACGCAATTTTGAGGAATCGACACAGATGGTGAGCGGCGATAACGCTATTATCAGTGTAACCATCCCACTTCTGTGTCTACTGAAACGCTCGCTGCTCACAATTAAAACTGAAACTTTGCATGTGGAAGAGGTGGAAATGCGGGAGGAAGAGCTTACACAAGGTGATAGCCAGAGCACCCTCACTTCGTCTTCTCAGCGACAATTGGAGGAGGCGGAGGAGGAGGAGGAGGAGGAGGAAGACACGGTTGCCTCCGCTACAGAGGCCAGCCATGGAACTTTAGTTCCATCTCTTCAGCGTGGGTGGGCAGAAGAGGAGGAAGAGGATGAGGAGATTGAGAGTCATCCTCCTGGTGAGGACAGCGAAATCTTGCCTGTTGGTACTCTGGCACACATGGCTGACTTTATGTTAGGCTGCCTTTCCCGTGACCCACGCGTTATACGCATTTTAGACAACACGGATTACTGGGTGTTCACCCTTCTGGACCCCCGCTACAAAGAGAATTTCTCATCTCTCATTCCTCCGGTGGAGAGGACAAGCAAAATGGTGCAATACCAGAAGGTTCTTGTTGAAAAATTGCTCCAAAATTTTCCATCTGACAACGCTGGCGGCAGAGTACGTGCTACCTTGGCCAACCGAGAAGGGGAGAAAAGGGGAGCACACAGCAGTTCCGACAAAGGCAGGGCAACACTCTCCAAGGCGTGGGACAGCTTCATGACACCCCGCCAGCACCCTCACCCTGATGCGCAGCCTAGTGTCACAAGGAGGGAAAAGTTTTGGAAGATGGTGAAGGAGTACGTAGCAGACCGTGTCAGCGTCCTCAATGATCCCTCTGTGCCTTACAACTACTGGGTGTCCAAGCTGGACACGTGGTATGAACTGGCACTCTACGCCTTGGAGGTGCTGGCCTGCCCTGCCGCCAGCGTTCTGTCTGAGCGGGTATTTAGTGCTGCTGGTGGCATCATAACAGATAAGCGTATCCGCCTTTCCACCGACAATGCTGATAGGTTGACACTTATAAAAATGAACAAGGCCTGGATTTCCCCTGACTTCTCCACTCCACTGGAGGAAAGCCCCGGGGGAACATAAACTCACTTTATATATGTTATTTACAATGATGGGAATACTCTGTATTCCCATTCACCCCTTCCACTCAAAAAACGGGTATATGGTTGACTCTTAATCTTCTCATCCTCCTCCTCCTCTTCCATATGCCCTGTGATATAATTTTTATATAGGGCCAGCTCACCAGCGGGCCCTGTTTGACAATTTTTATATAGGTCAGCTCACCAGCGGGCCTTCTCATATAATGTTTTATTGGGTCAGCTCACTAGCGGGCCTTCGCATATAATGTTTAGGATGGTCAGCTCCGCAGCAGACCCTCACCCATAATGTTTTAGATGGTCGGCTCAGCGCACGTTTCCCTCTTAATCATGGCCCCAGTTCAGAAAAATCGAGGAAATTTTTGGGAGAATTTGCCTTTGCGCACGTTTCCCTCTTAATCATGGCCTCAGTTCAGAAAAATCGATGAAATTTTTTGCAGAATTTGCAGATGATATACAAGTAAATATACAGCAAATACTGTTTGGTAACAATTTTTCGCCTAAAGTCGTTTTTATTTTCCTTTTTGTGTGTTTTACGGTCAGTCTGTAAAAATGGCGTACTACGGGCGAAACATCGTTCCCAGCAGCGATGTTGGAGTCCAAGATGCATCCAGACATCCTCCCTATGCTGTCCCTGAACCATTTCTGTGGTGTTTCCATCCTTTTCTGCCCTTTTCCTATGGACCAGGCACCCTCCCCTCATCAGAGCAGGGGGACTTGGTGTAATGCTCGAGTCCTCCCATTGACTTCAATGGGGTTCGGGTGCTCGGCCTAGCACTCGAGCCTCCGGGGGTGCTCGGTCAGAGCACCCGAACACCCGAGCATTGGGGTGCTCGCTCATCACTAATGAGTACCCATTGTTCTAAGTTCAAGGGAAGGGGTTAATAGACCTGAAGATATTACACCAGGTGCGCCTCTTTTTTGTTTCTTCTGTTTCATGTGACATCTGAGTCATGGAAGACTTTAGAGGAATAGTAATGTTTCATAATAAAAGCATTAATCATCATAGTATTTGGACTTTGGAGGGTGTTATATCAATTCTGTCAGAGTTGTAGTACAAGAGTTATTCAATGATAAAGTATCCCCCTCCCTCCCCTTTTACTGATGTAACACTGCTCAGCCAGATCAGAAGGGAGGTGTCCAGGTAGACTGCAGAGAGGGACAATCTTCAATTAAGATAAGGAATAAACCTGTAAAACTTGTCTAGGGGGGCAGGGCTTTCATTGTTCTCATAGGAAGAAGATTGTCCCCTGCTGTTATCTGTCTGGTCTATTGACTGGATTCCACATCTGAGAAGAGATGGCTTACACTAGGTAAAAGGGGCGGGAGGGGAAATTTTGCTTGTGAATATCTCTCAAACCATAAAGGTTTGAGAGATAAGACTTATATCATTCTTCATGTTTTTTTAATGTCTACAAAATAAAATAAAGATAAAACAAGTATTACTATCCCTTTAAACAACAAGTACAGGATATTCTATCAAACACAGCTCTGGTAGATGGAATTACAACAATAAGACATATTCTTAATGGTAACTAAACTGATTTTTAAAACATTTCCATTATTTAGTGTATTTTATTACAACATATTTTTACCCTTTAGAAATAGCTCTCTTGTATATGATACGTACACCAGTCTGACTATGTGCTTATAGATACATTTTCATATAAGACTTCAGGGTTGATCCTGGGAAACATCTGACTGCATTTTGAAGTCAGTAAGGACTGTTTTACTGACTTGTGACTTAATTGGGAATAGCTTCAATAGGGATCTTTTGTGGATCAACAGAGGTGATATGGTATGAGCTGAATTTGATGGACATCAGCCATGTTACTATGTGAACGCGTTGCCATGTAAATAAGTCTGTAATGTAATATCCATTCATAGACTGAGCACTTACTAGTTTTTGCCATTGAATAAGAATGAATACAAAGTGATACACAACTCTCTGAGCACTACAACCAACAGAAATGAGCGATTCCTAAATATTGTGTTTTACTTAGGTTTAGATCCCTTATTTTTTTGAGATGTGATAAAATGGTTACTTGTTTCTGGACATACAGATATTTGAAAACACAAAATCTCAGTGTATTATTCCTGGTAAAACAGTTTGTAAATAAATACATACATAAATAAAAATATAACTGTTAGACATCAGGGATCACATGTGGTCCTTATATTTTACTTGACAGTTTTGCTTTAATTGCCTGACATCTTACATGCCCTTTACCCAAGTCATAGGGGGTGTGGGCCAGTGTTAAGATCCTGCAGCCACAGGAGATGTCATTTCACAGGAGATGATAATGCACTTAGTTTTATTGAACCTTCAGTGACACTGAAACTAGATGATTTTTGTTTCACAGTGTGATACTGCACTTAGAGGAGATTTTATATCACTCTGTCGGATGCTGCAATTCAATTATTGCTGTTCTTCTCTGTGATACTGCACTTAGATGATTTCTGTTCCACTCTGTCATACTGCACTTAGATTAATTCTATTCCACTATGTTAAACACACTTAGATAATTTCTATTCTACTCTGTGATACTGCATTTATGATTTTTATTCCACTATGTTATATGCACTTAGATGATTTCTATTCCACTCTGTGATACTGCACTTAGATTAATTCTATTCTGCTCTGTTATACACTCTTAGATAATTTATATTCCACTCTTTGATACTGCACTTAGATGATTTATTTTTCACTATGTTATATGCATTTAGATGATTTATATTCTACTCTGTCTTACTGCATTTAGATGATTTCTATTCCACTCTGTGATACTGCACTTAGATGATTTCTATTCCACTTTGTGATACTGCACTTAGATGATTTCTATTCCACTTTGTGATACTGCACTTAGATGATTTCTATTCCACTCTGTAATACTGCATTTAGATTATTTCTATTCCACTCTGTGATACTGCATTTAGATGATTTCTATTCCACTCTGTAATACTGCATTTAGATGATTTCTATTCCACTCTGTGATACTGCACTTAGATTATTTCTATTCCACTCTGGGTTACTACACTTAGATTCAGTCTATTACACTCTGTTATACACACTTAGATGATTTCTATTCCACTCTGCAATACTACACTTCGATTATTTCTATTCCACTCTGTCATACACACTTAGATGATTTCTTTCCACCCTGTGATACTGCACTTAGATGAATTATGTTCCACTCAGTGATACTGCACTTAGATGATTTCTACTCAGCTCTGTTATATGCGTGTATATGATTTATATTCCACTTTGTGATACTGAACTTAGATGATTTCTATTCAACTCAGTGATACTGCACTTTGATTAATTATATTCCACTCTTTTATACACATTTAGATGATTTCTATTCCACTCTGTGATACTGCATTTAGATGATTTCTATTCCACTCTGTAATACTGCATTTAGATGATTTCTATTCCACTCTGTGATACTGCACTTAGATTATTTCTATTCCACTCTGGGTTACTACTAGTGATGAGCGAGCATGCTCGGCCGAAGCTCGGTTCGGCTCGAGCATCGCTCTGCTCGGCACATGGCGGTACTCGTACGAGTACCGCATGTGCTCGCCCGCCATGTTCGGGTCTCCTCCCCGCACGTTTCGCGGATGCTGCGCAGCCAATAAACGTGCGGGGAGGCTCTGACATCAGTGTAATGCCAGCAGCCATGTTGGCTGCTGGCATTACACTGATTGGCTGGCCAGAACCCGTGATCGGGTGCTGTATAGCACCCGACCAGCGAGTTCGGCTCAGTCTTAGCTAGGGAGAGATGAGGATAGGAAGGGAAAGTCAGTGTAGGGAGAATAAAAGTGTTGGAACTCTATCAAGACCCAAAAGTCCTTTTTAGGACTGTTGTGTGTGGGGGCAGCATTTATATTTTGTTTGGGGGGGCACAATTTCATTTTTTTTTGTGGGGGGGGATATTTAGGTGACATTGTACTAGGTGCACAGGGACAAATAGTGTACAACGCAGCGACAAAAAGGGTCATTTTAATAGTGTGCCTAGCCGCAGATTATTTTCACATTCTGTTTAGTGTGCAAATTTTAAAATTAACGTCACATATTCCGTTCACTGAAAATAGCCGCAGATTAGCGTCACATTCTGTTTAGTGTGCCTAGCCGCAGATTAGCGGCACATATTGTTTAGTGTGCAAATTTTAAAATTAACGTCACATATTCCGTTCACTGTGCCTAGCCGCAGATTAGCGTCACATTCTGTTTAGTGTGCCTAGCCGCAGATTATTTTCACATTCTGTTTAGTGTGCAAATTTTAAAATTAACGTCACATATTCCGTTCACTGTGCCTAGCCGCAGATTAGCGTCACATTCTGTTTAGTGTGCCTAGCCGCAGATTATTTTCACATTCTGTTTAGTGTGCAAATTTTAAAATTAACGTCACATATTCCGTTCACTGTGCCTAGCCGCAGATTAGCGTCACATTCTGTTTAGTGTGCCTAGCCGCAGATTATTTTCACATTCTGTTTAGTGTGCAAATTTTAAAATTAACGTCACATATTCCGTTCACTGTGCCTAGCCGCAGATTAGCGTCACATTCTGTTTAGTGTGCCTAGCCGCAGATTATTTTCACATTCTGTTTAGTGTGCAAATTTTAAAATTAACGTCACATATTCCGTTCACTGAAAATAGCCGCAGATTAGTGTCACATTCTGTTTAGTGTGCCTAGCCGCAGATTAGCGGCACATATTGTGTAGTGTGCAAATTTTAAAATTAACGTCACATATTCCGTTCACTGTGCCTAGCCGCAGATTAGCGTCACATTCTGTTTAGTGTGCCTAGCCGCAGATTATTTTCACATTCTGTTTAGTGTGCAAATTTTAAAATTAACGTCACATATTCCGTTCACTGTGCCTAGCCGCAGATTAGCGTCACATTCTGTTTAGTGTGCCTAGCCGCAGATTATTTTCACATTCTGTTTAGTGTGCAAATTTTAAAATTAACGTCACATATTCCGTTCACTGTGCCTAGCCGCAGATTAGCGTCACATTCTGTTTAGTGTGCCTAGCCGCAGATTAGTGTCACATTCTGTTTAGTGTGCAAATTTTAATATTAACGTCACATATTCCGTTCACTGAAAATAGCCGCAGATTAGCGTCACATTCTGTTTAGTGTGCCTAGCCGCAGATTAGCGGCATATATTCCGTGTAATATGAAGAAGGCGGGTAAAAAGGGACGTAGAAATGGACGTGATCCTGATAGTTCAGGGCGCGGGTCAGGACACGTAGAAACTGTGCCTGGTGCCAGAGCACAAGACAGAAAGACATCCACCATACCTAGCTTCATGTCTCAGTTTACAGGGCGTCGCAGGACATCACTCTCGAGGTCAGACCACTGCGAACAGGTGGTCGGTTGGATTTCAGCTGATACTGCTTCCAGTCGGTTAAGCACCACCCTGTCTTCCACCAAGTCCACTCTCAGTAGCCAAGAGTCTGGTCAACATAATCCTCACCCTGATCATCCTTCCTCCCACCATAGAGGGTCTGGCCAAAGAAGTGATCCCACACTGGGATATAGTGAGGAGATCGTCTCATCACCAATCCTTGAATTGAACCTCTCTCCAAGCACGCTTGCAGAGGAACATGAGATCTTGTGCCCTGATTCACAACCTCTAGAGGGTACCCAATCACAAGAAGATGACAGAGGGGAACGGCATTTAAGGTCAAAGGAAGTGGATGATGATGATGATGAGACACAGTTGCCATCAAATCAACCACAATTACTGTCTCAAGACCTTGATGAGGAGGATGATACACAGTTGTCAATGACTGAGTATGTGGTGGGATCAAGAAATGAGGAGGATGATCAGAGTGAGGAAGTGGAGGAGGACTTGGTGGACGATGAGGTCACTGACCCCACCTGGGAAGGTGGAGAGCCGAGCGATGACAGCAGTCCTGAGGGTGAGCCATCTGCAGCACCGCAACAGGCTGGAAGAGGCAGTGGTGTGGCTAAAGAAAGAAGGCGGACCGCACCAAACCGGCCCGCAAATGTTCCACGGAGCACCCCCTTGCGTAAATCTCCCTTGCCAAGGGCTAGGTGTTCCGCGGTATGGCGTTTTTTTAAGGAAAGTGCGGACGACAAAAAAATTGTAGTTTGCAACCTGTGCCACACCAGAATGAGCCGAGGCATGAACACTAGAAACCTCACCACCACCAGCATGATCCGACACATGGCATCCAAGCACCGTAATAAGTGGGAGGAACGCCCGGATCGCCAATCTATGTCTGCAGGCCACACCACTGCCTCCTCTTCCCCTGTTTTCGGTGCCGGCCAATCGCCTGTCGAAGGCGCAGGCCCGCATACCTCCCGCCCTGCACCTGTACCATCTGAAGCACCATCAGCGACCACATCCACTTCCCTGTCCCAGCGCAGAGTCCAAATGTCGTTACCCCAGGCATTTGAGCGCAAGCGAAAATACCCAGCCACCCACCCACAGGCCATAGCACTAACCTCACACCTTTCCAAATTACTGGCCATCGAAATGCTGCCATTTAGGCTTGTGGACACTGAGTCCTTCCGCAGCCTGATGGCAGCAGCTGTCCCTCGGTACGCAGTCCCCAGCCGCCACTACTTTTCCCGGTGTGCCGTCCCCGCCTTACACCACCATGTGTCCCGTAACATCACCCGTGCCCTGACCAACGCAGTTACTGGGAAGGTCCACTTAACGACTGACACATGGACAAGTTCTTGTGGCCAGGGACACTACATTTCCCTGACGGCACACTGGGTGAATGTCGTGGAGGCTGGGAGCGACTCGGACCCTGGGATGGCACAGGTGCTTCCCACGCCGAGGATTGCGGGCCCTACCTCCATCAGGGTTTCCGCCAGCACCTACGTTATTGGCTCCTCCTCCTCCTCCTCCGTTTCCACCTCCGAATTCTCTGCGCGCAGCGCCACTCACCCATCAGCCGGTAGCTGGAAGCAGTGTAGCACTGCAGTGGGGAAGCGTCAACAGGCCGTGCTGAAGCTGATCTGCCTTGGGGACAAACAGCACACGGCCTCAGAGCTGTTGCAAGGGATTAGTCACCAGACCGAGCAATGGCTCTCGCCACTCAACCTGCAACCAGGCATGGTTGTGTGTGATAATGGGCGTAACTTGGTGGCGGCTTTGGAGCTCGGCAAGCTCACACACGTACCATGCCTAGCGCATGTATTTAATTTAGTGGTTCAGCGATTTCTAAAAACCTACCCCAATTTGCATGATCTCTTGACCAAGGTGCTCCGCGTGTGTGCACATTTCCGTAAGTCATCTACAGCTTCAGCCGGCCTGTTGAAGCTGCAGCAGCGCTTACAATTGCCAGCTCACCGGCTGCTGTGTGACGTGAGCACGCGCTGGAACTCCACCTTCCACATGTTGGCCCGGCTTTGTGAGCAGCAGAGGGCAGTAGTGGAGTACCAGCTGTTACACGGTCGTCGCCTCTCCGTTCAACTTCCTCTAATCAGAAGTGAGGAGTGGGAATGGATGTCAGACCTCTGTGAGGTTTTACGCAATTTTGAGGAATCGACACAGATGGTGAGCGGCGATAACGCTATTATCAGTGTAACCATCCCACTTCTGTGTCTACTGAAACGCTCGCTGCTCACAATTAAAACCGACGCTTTGCATGTTGAAGAGGTGGAAATGCGGGAGGAAGAGCTTACACAAGGTGATAGCCAGAGCACCCTAACTTCGTCTTCTCAGCGACAATTGGAGGAGGCGGAGGAGGAGGAGGAGGAGGAGGAAGACGCGGTTGCCTCCGCTACAGAGGGTAGCCATGGAACTTTAGTTCCATCTCTTCAGCGTGGGTGGGCAGAAGAGGAGGAAGAGGATGAGGAGATTGAGAGTCATCCTCCTGGTGAGGACAGCGAAATCTTGCCTGTTGGTACTCTGGCACACATGGCTGACTTTATGTTAGGCTGCCTTTCCCGTGACCCACGCGTTATACGCATTTTAGACAACACGGATTACTGGGTGTTCACCCTTCTGGACCCCCGCTACAAAGAGAATTTCTCATCTCTCATTCCTCCGGTGGAGAGGACAAGCAAAATGGTGCAATACCAGAAGGTTCTTGTCGAAAAATTGCTCCAAAATTTTTGGAAGATGGTGAAGGAGTACGTAGCAGACCGTGTCAGCGTCCTCAATGATCCCTCTGTGCCTTACAACTACTGGGTGTCCAAGCTGGACACGTGGTATGAACTGGCACTCTACGCCTTGGAGGTGCTGGCCTGCCCTGCCGCCAGCGTTCTGTCTGAGCGGGTATTTAGTGCTGCTGGTGGCATCATAACAGATAAGCGTATCCGCCTTTCCACCGAAAATGCTGATAGGTTGACACTTATAAAAATGAACAAGGCCTGGATTTCCCCTGACTTCTCCACTCCACTGGAGGAAAGCCCCGGGTGAACATAAAGTCACTTTAGATATGTTATTTACAATGATGGGAATACTCTGTATTCCCATTCACCCCTTCCACCCAAAAAACGGGTATATGGTTGACTCTTAATCTTCTCATCCTCCTCCTCCTCTTCCATATGCCCAGTGATATAATTTTTATATAGGACCAGCTCACCAGCGGGCACAGTGATATAATTTTTATATAGGGCCAGCTCACCAGCAGGCCCTGTGATATAATTTTTATATAGGGCCAGCTCACCAGCGAGCCCTGTTTGACAATTTTTGTATAGGTCAGCTCACCAGCGGGCCTTCTCATATAATGTTTTATTGGGTCAGCTCTCTAGCGGGCCCTCTCATATAATGTTTTATAGCGTCAGCTCACTAGCGGGCCTTCGCATATAATGTTTAGGATGGTCAGCTCCGCAGCAGACCCTCACCCATAATATTTTAGATGGTCGGCTCAGCAGCAGACCCTCATTCCTAATGTTTTAGATGGTCAGCTTAGCGGCATGCCCTCGTCCCTAATGTTTTAGAGGGTCACCAGCAGGCCATTAATCCTAATTTTTCAAGGCTGTGTATGATGCCCTCCTTTATGTGTAATAAAAGGTGTATTGGAGTGACATTTCAGTCTAATTTTTGGCAGCCCTTTCACTTAGTGCATAGGCTTTATGAGTGTTGGACCACTACCTGAACTATTGTACCACAATGTGAATGAGGCCCTCCATTTTGTGATATACAGGTTGTATCGGAGTGCCTCAGGTCCTCCCATTGAATTAAATAGGGCTGGGGTGTTCGACAGAGCAGAAGGTAGTTCTTGGCTTCATCCACTAAGTCACTTCGTCACTTTTACTCAATGGATCAGACCCCACTGTTCCGACTATAAATTTTGGACTTAACAAGGGCAAACAGACATGTTGTAAAACCTGTGGTAGCTGCGGCCTCCATTCCTGAATGCTGTACCTTACCCGGGCCATAACCACGTCGAACACCTGCTTTACTCTGCGCACGTTTCCCTCTTAATCATGGCCCCAGTTCCGAAAAATCGATGAAATTTTTTGCAGAATTTGCAGATGATATACAAGTAAATATACAGCAAATACTGTTTGGTAACAATTTTTCGCCTAAAGTCGTTTTTATCTTCCTTTTTGTGTGTTTTACGGTCAGTCTGTAAAAATGGCGTACTACGGGCGAAACATCGTTCCCAGCAGCGACGTTGGAGTCCAAGATGCATCCAGACATCCTCCCTATGCTGTCCCTGAACCATTTCTGAGGTGTTTCCATCATTTTCTGACCTTTTCCTATGAACCAGGCACCCTCCCCTCATCAGAGCAGGGGGTGCCTGGTGTAATGCTCGAGTCCTCCCATTGACTTCAATGGGGCTCGGGTGCTCAGCCGAGCACTCGAGCCTCCGGGGGCGCTCGGCCAGAGCACCCGAACACCCGAGCATTGGGGTGCTCGATCATCACTAGTTACTACACTTAGATTCAGTCTATTCCACTCTGTTATACACACTTAGATGATTTCTATTCCACTCTGCAATACTACACTTCGATTATTTATATTTCACTCTATTATAAGCACTTAGATGATTTCTTTCCACCCGGTGATACTGCACTTAGATGAATTATGTTCCACTCAGTGATACTGCACTTAGACGATTTCTACTCAGCTCTGTTATATGCGTGTATATGATTTATATTCCACTTTGTGATACTGAACTTAGATGATTTCTATTCAACTCAGTGATACTGCACTTTGATTAATTATATTCCACTCTTTTATACACATTTAGATGATTTCTATTCCACTCTGTGATACTGCACTTTGATTAATTCTATTCCACTCTGTGATACTGCATTTAGATTGATTATATTTCATTCTGTTATAAGCACTTACATGATTTCTATTCCACTCAGGTATACTGCACTTTGATTAATTATATTTCATTCTGTTATAAGCACTTACATGATTTCTATTCCACTCTGTGATACTGCACTTTGATTAATTCTGTTCCACTCTGTGATACTGCATTTAGATGATTTCTATTCAACTCTGTGATACTGCACTTAGATTAATTCTACATACCTTCCAAGTGTCCCTCTTTAAGAGGGACAGTCCCTCTTTTAGAACCAAATCCCTCTGTCCCTCTTTCCCACCCTAATGTCCCTCTTTTTATGATATCAGACTGTGTGGTGTGTATATAAGGATATCATATTGCTCCACAGCAATAAAACTCACATTATTGTTTGTTTAGACGTCAGTATATGTGTTTATAAATTAGTGTGTGTAAATAAAGTACTATGGTCTTGTTATAAGTGATTTATTAGGTTACACAAAGAGGTGTCAAAAGGTCATGATCGGTAATGCCCCACCCACCAACCACGCCCCCAGCAACACCCCCTAAAACACAGGTGTCCCTCTTTGACAATTTGAAATGTTGGAAGGTATGATTCTATTCCACTCTGTTATACTGCACTTAGATGATTTATATTCCACTCTCTGATACTGCCCATAGATTAATTCAGTTCTACTCTATTATACACTCTTAGATCATTACTTAGATTTGTCTTGCTTATGATACTGCACTTACATTAGATTGGTTTCTCTCTTGGATAGTGCACATAGATTATAATTGTCTTGAGGTATGATTTCATTTTCACTCTGTGGGATCCTACACTTAGATGGTTTTTGTTTCACTGTGTGATACTGCACTTAGAGGAGGTTTTATATCACTCTGTGTGATACTGCAATTAGATTATTTCTATTCTTCCCTGTGATACTGCACTTAGATTAATTCTATTCTGCTCTGTTATACACAATTAGATGATTTCTATTCTTCTCTGTGATACGGCACTTAGATTAATTCTGTTCTGCTTTTTTATACACACTTAAATTATTTCTATTCCACTCTGTGGTACTGCACTTAGATTAATTCTATTCTGCTCTGTTATACACATTAGATGATTGCTATTCCACTCTGTGATACTGCACTTAGATGATTTCTATTCCACTCTGTAATACTGCACTTAGATGATTGCTATTCCACTCTGTGATACTGCACTTAGATGATTTCCATTCCACTCTGTGCTACTGCACTTAGATGATTTCTATTCCACTCTGTGATACTGCATTTACATGATTGCTATTCCACTCTGTGCTACTGCACTTAGATGATTTCTATTCCACTCTGTGATACTGCATTTACATGATTGCTATTCCACTCTGTAATACTGCACTTAGATGATTGCTATTCCACTCTGTGATACTGCACTTAGATGATTGCTATTCCACTCTGTGATACTGCACTTAGATGATTTCCATTCCACTCTGTGCTACTGCACTTAGATGATTTCCATTCCACTCTGTGCTACTGCACTTAGATGATTTCTATTCCACTCTGTGATACTGCATTTACATGATTGCTATTCCACTCTGTGCTACTGCACTTAGATGATTTCTATTCCACTCTGTGATACTGCATTTACATGATTGCTATTCCACTCTGTAATACTGCACTTAGATGATTGCTATTCCACTCTGTGATACTGCACTTAGATGATTTCCATTCCACTCTGTGCTACTGCACTTAGATGATTTCTATTCCACTCTGTGATACTGCATTTACATGATTGCTATTCCACTCTGTGATACTGCACTTAGATGATTGCTATTCCACTCTGTAATACTGCACTTAGATGATTGCTATTCCACTCTGTGATACTGCACTTATATGATTGCTATTCCACTCTGTGCTACTGCACTTAGATGATTTCTATTCCACTCTGTGCTACTGCACTTAGATGATTTCTATTCCACTCTGTGCTACTGCACTTAGATGATTTCTATTCCACTGTGTTATATGCACTTAGATGATTTCTATTCCACTCTGTGCTACTGCACTTAGATGATTTCCATTCCATTCTGTGATACTGCACTTATATTAATTCTATTCCTCACTGTAATACTGCATTTATATTAAATGTATTCCACTCTGTGATACCGCCCTTAGATTATTTATATTCCACTCTGTGATACCGCCCTTAGATTAATTTGATTCCACTATGGGATAATATACTTAGATTATTTATATTTCGCTGTGTGTGATAATGAATTTAGATAATTTTTATTTCACCCTGTTTGTGGTAAAGCACACAGATAAAGTTTTCTCTCTGTGTGATACTGCACATAGATAATGCTTAGTTAGATGATTTGTATTTATGTGATAGTACATTTGGATGATTTTTATCTGATCCATGTGATACTGCACTTACATGAGTTTATTTCTTCCTATGCAATGGAGCACTTAGATTTGCTCTGTGTGTTCTTGCACTTATTGTTTGTGATATTTATTTCAATCTGTGTGATACAGCACTTAGATTAGATGTGTTTCACTCTGTGATATTGCACTTAGATTAGAAGTGTTTCACTCTGTGATATTGCACTTAGATTAGAAGTGTTTCACTCTGTGATATTGCACTTAGATTAGATGTATTTCACTCTGTGATATTGCACTTAGATTAGAAGTGTCTCACTCTGTGATATTGCACTTAGATTAGAAGTGTCTCACTCTGTGATATTGCACTTAAATTAGAAGTGTTTCACTTTGTGATATTGCACTTAGATTAGATGTGTTTCACTCTGTGATATTGCACTTAGATTAGATGTGTTTCACTCTGTGATATTGCACTTAGATTAGAAGTGTTTCACTCTGTGATATTGCACTTAGATTAGATGTGTTTCACTTTGTGATATTGCACTTAGATTGGAAGTGTTTCACTCTGTGATATTGCACTTAGATTAGATGTGTTTCACTCTGTGATATTGCACTTAGATTAGATGTGTTTCACTCTGTGATATTGCACTTAGATTAGAAGTGTTTCACTCTGTGATATTGCACTTAGATTAGAAGTGTTTCACTCTGTGATATTGCACTTAGATTAGAAGTGTTTCACTCTGTGATATTGCACTTAGATTAGAAGTGTTTCACTCTGTGATATTGCACTTAGATTAGATGTATTTCACTCTGTGATATTGCACTTAGATTAGAAGTGTCTCACTCTGTGATATTGCACTTAGATTAGAAGTGTCTCACTCTGTGATATTGCACTTAAATTAGAAGTGTTTCACTTTGTGATATTGCACTTAGATTAGATGTGTTTCACTCTGTGATATTGCACTTAGATTAGAAGTGTTTCACTCTGTGATATTGCACTTAGATTAGATGTGTTTCACTTTGTGATATTGCACTTAGATTGGAAGTGTTTCACTCTGTGATATTGCACTTAGATTAGATGTGTTTCACTCTGTGATATTGCACTTAGATTAGATGTGTTTCACTCTGTGATATTGCACTTAGATTAGAAGTGTTTCACTCTGTGATATTGCACTTAGATTAGAAGTGTTTCACTCTGTGATATTGCACTTAGATTAGAAGTGCTTCACTCTGTGATATTGCACTTAGATTAGATGTGTTTCACTCTGTGATATTGCACTTAGATTAGAAGTGTTTCACTCTGTGATATTGCACTTAGATTAGAAGTGTTTCACTCTGTGATATTGCACTTAGATTAGATGTGTTTCACTTTGTGATATTGCACTTAGATTGGAAGTGTTTCACTCTGTGATATTGCACTTAGATTAGAAGTGTTTCACTCTGTGATATTGCACTTAGATTAGAAGTGTTTCACTCTGTGATATTGCACTTAGATTAGAAGTGCTTCACTCTGTGATATTGCACTTAGATTAGAAGTGTTTCACTCTGTGATATTGCACTTAGATTAGAAGTGCTTCACTCTGTGATATTGCACTTAGATTAGATGTGTTTCACTCTGTGATATTGCTCTTAGATGATTTCCATTCCATTCTGTGATACTGCACTTAGATTAATGCTATTCCTCACTGTAATACTGCATTTATATTAATTGTATTCCACTTTGTGATACTGCTCTTAGATTATTTATATTCCACTCTGTAATAATACACCTAGATTAATTTGATTCCACTCTGGGATAATATACTTAGATTATTTATAATTCGCTGTGTGCGATAATGAACTTAGATAATTTTTATTTCACTCTGTTTGTGGTAAAGCACACAGATAAAGTTTTCTCTCTGTGTGATACTGCACATAGATAATGCTTAGTTAGATGATTTGTATTTATGTGATAGTACATTTGGATGATTTTTATCTGATCCATGTGATACTGCACTTACATGAGTTTATTTCTTGCTACGCAATGGAGCACTTAGATTTGCTCTGTGTGTTCTTGCACTTATTGTTTGTGATATTTATTTCAATCTGTGTGATACAGCACTTAGATTACTTTTATTTTGTCATGTGTAATATGGTAATTCTATCATTTGTATCTCACTCTGTGAGATACTTCACTTAGATGGTTTTTAATTCATCTGTGTGAGTCTGCATTTAGATTAGATTTAATTTATATTATTCAGCACTTAGATGTCCTTTATATTTTACACTGATATATTGCACTTACATTTGTCTCTCTTTATGATATTGCACTTAGATTAGATGTGTTTCACTCTGTGATATTGCACTCTTTGTCTTGCACTGTGATGCTGATTTATGTTTAGCTCGGTGTGATACTACACTAAGATTTTTTTTCCACTTTGTGTGATACTACACTTAGATTATTTCTTTTCCACTCTGTGTGATACTACACTAAAGTTATTTTTTTCACTCTGTGTGATACTGCATTTAGATGATTTTCCTACTCTGTGTGATACTGCACTTAGATGATTTTCCTACTCTGTGTGATACTGCACTTAGATGATTTTCCTACTCTGTGTGATACTGCGCTTAGACACTCTGTGTGATACTGCTTATTTTATCTGACTGATACCATAGTAAGAGGATATTTTAATTCTACTTTGCAATATTGCACTTAGATTTGCCTCCATCTGGGATACTCAAATTATATGTGTCTCACTCTGTGAGTCTGCACTTAGATTAGATTTGTCTCACTCTGTGATAATGCACTTATATCTGTGTCACTATGTGACGCTGTTCTTAGATTACATTTATTTCACTCTGTGTTACTTATATTAGATTTGTCTCACTCTGTGACACTACACTTAGATTAGATTTATCTTGCTCTGTGATAAAATACTTATATTTGTCATCTCCAAAATGTGGTCCTAATATTTAATATTGATCAGTACCCGGTCTTCTTGTACTCAGGCTATTATCTTATATCAGCCCATTCACAGATAGTCCTGGAAAAGGCAGGCATGTCTGCTCCCTCAGAGCATATCTAAGACTGGATTTTTAAAGCTGCCATGTGAAGCAAAGCGAAATTAACCCTTTGAGTGACAAGCCAGAAAAGTGTTAAATGTCTAGAAACCCAGTTCATTTTCAGATGTTCGTTTCAATTTAAATGCATATAATTTAATTCTGAGTTTGGTCAGAAAACACATAAGGCTTGGCAGTTTTTTGTTCTGCGGTACATTTACTTTTCTGTCTCTAATGGAACATGAATAAATATTTTTTTTTTATAAACGTTTACTCTACATTAATCCTTGTTGACTGCCACAAACTGTGTGTGGTCTCACACTACTAATCTCCATCTTAGAACCTAGGATGCCCTACCTGGGAGAGCCTGAGATTTAAATCCAATCCTTCTGTCTTCCATTCTTGTAGTCTCTTTTTATATTATTTACTTATCTTACTATGTATCCTCCCACCCCTTTCCCTATCGCTCTCTCTCTCTCTCTCTCTTGCTCTCTCTCTGTCCCTCTCTCTCTCACTCACACACACACACTCACTCACATTATACCCATATTTCACTCTGTCTCTTTTATTTTCTCATTAGAAGAATAATCCTTGTTGCCCCTTTGATGTAAGGTGAATTTTGCCTTGATCCCCAAAGCACCCTCAGCGGTTACGAGTGTTACTTCTTCCTCAATTGATCAAGGAATGAAAGAACAATTCTAAAGGAAAGTAAACTTTTTTATAAGAAAAAAAATATGTTTTAGGGATTTCCTTATGTTTATTTGTATTTATATGTTGCCAGTAGGTGCATTTACCACTTTACAGTTTACGTTTAGTATAGAGGGGATACAGTAAGTGCAGTAATTAAGCAGTTATATAGATGACTATCATAAGGGAACATTAGGTCTGTCTGCATTAGGATAGGAGGCCCCTGCCGCACAGAGCTAACAATCTAAATGCAGGATGGGTGTCATACAGATACAGTGAGGTAGAGGAGAAAGTGCAATTCATGACACTGCATATGAAATAAGATTTACATATTACGGTAGTGATACATTTACTAGGCGTTCGTTTCGCTTGGGTGTGAAGTTGTTGAGGTTTGAGGCTCGGTGAATGCTGGGTGGTAGGGATTTCAGGAGTTAGGGATCAGTAAGGGAAAAGGCCTTCAGTCGCGCTACTGAAAAGACGTCAGATGAGCCGAGATCTACCCACTACGTGTGGTGCGTAGAGTACGTGCAGGTATATGGCGGGATATCAGTTATGAATTATAAGGTGGGAAAGAGCATTGGAGACCCTTGAAGGTAATGAGGAGGATTTTGAATGTTATGCGTTGCTTTATGGGAAACCAAGACAATGGTGTTAGTGATGTAGGGGTAAGTCCTGTTCTAACTCCTCCCACTGCTCCATATATCTTCATCTTATAGCTCCTCCAACTGCCCCATATATCTTCATCATATAACTCCTCCTACTTCCCTATATATCTTCATCTTATAACTCCTCCTACTGCCCCATATAGCTTCATCTTATAACTCCTCCTACTGCCCTATATATCTTCTTCTTATAACTCCTCCTACTTCCCTATATATCTTCATCTTATAACTCCTCCTACTTCTCCATATATCTTCATCTCATAACTCCTCCCAGGGGATCACTGGGGGAGGGCTAAGTGGGCTGAAGCCCTGAGTGTGTCAGTGGATCTCAGAATGCAGACAGTGGTACCTCTGAGTCTGTTGCTTGCATTAAACTATTGTGAGGAACAGATGACATGTATGTGAAGATCCATGTGACGCAAAGGCCTTTGCCCATCAGTCAGGAAGCCACTTTCAAGCTTGCACTGAGAGTCTGTGTCATCAGTCTGAAAGTTGTGCCCTCGCCTCCCTGACTGATGGTGAAAGCCCCGGTATACAACACATCTCTAATCGTCATGTGGATCTACTCATACAGGCAGTGGTGACCGTAGACATTTTTCCGGGAGGGCAAAGCCATAATATGACCCCCAGGCCAGCCCATCTAGCCCCTTTATTTATATGGAGGGAGGCAATTGTACGGGGGGGCAAGTGCCCCCCTTGCCCCCCCTCCGGACGCCCATGCATACAGGTCCCCTGTTCCTTTCAATAGTTTAATGCGAGCAGGGGACTCAGAGGTGACTTGTCAGACTCAGGAGGAGTCATGAGGCAGTTTTACCCACCAGGGCCGGTCATTTTGTCATTGATTGGGACTGCCCAGTGCCTAGCTGATCCGTTTTACTTAAACATAGCGGAGAATTTGTCTCTGTGCCACAAAGTACAAGTTCCGTGAGTGAGGGCCGATCTCATGATACTTATATCTGTAACAATAAAAGTACATTCCAGGTACCAGCTTAAGTCGACTACATATAAGAAACACTGGCAAGTTCTGGTGGTGGGTGCTGATACTACTGGTCGATGTTATAATAATTGTGCTTCCCAGGTACTAGAGGGCCTGCTCAACAGCAGCTTAACCCTTTGCATGCCAGAAGGGTGAACAGCACATTGTAAAGGAATGCCTTACATGTCACCTTCCCTGTGCACTCTGTGTGGATGTAATTGAGTCATATGGGGAAATGTTGTGTGTACATGAGTTCACAGGTGTGTTAGGGTATACAAGTGTGTATGTAAGTGTGTATGTAAGTGTACATCTACATTAGTGTACTTTACTGCGTGATCATATCCATTTACACTCAACGTGTCTGTGTGTCTGAGTGATTGTGTGATTTTTGAAAAGGTATGTACATATGAGTACACATAATTGTGTATATCTTTTCATTTAGACTTGTCCCTCTCTTGATATCACTGGCCTTGTAGCGGGTACTTTTTAACATAAGGAAGGTACCTGTTGATTACAAGATCATTTTTTGAGAATGTAAACTATACGATTTTACCTCAGTGGGTCACAGACTCTGTAGTTCCACCCACAGAATGGAAACTCTGACTCAATTGGTTTTTAGATTGTAAGCTGTATGTGTCAATTCATCTGTAGAGTGTTGGCACTAGACACTGGCATTATTTATGCACATCAAATACAATTATAAATGATGAAACACAATTAGCTTGCTGGGGCCACTTCACGAAGGGTCATTTTACTTCTGCATGCCCCCCGAGGCTAAAAGGTGCCAGTTTGCCCCTGCACAGAGGACACCAAGTAGGACACACTTAAAGGGATAGTAATGTTTCACAGTAAAAGCAGCTCCAATTAATCTTCATAGTATTTGGTCCACAGAGAGTGTTATTTCAGTACTGTCAGAGTTGTAGTACAAGAGTAATTGAATCCCCCTCCCGTCCCTTTTACCTAGTGTAAGACACCTCCCCTCAGATGTGGAAACTGGTCTCTTGACCGGACAGGTCACAGTAAGGGACAATCTTCTTACTGTGATCATAATGAAAACCCTGCCCCCTTGACAGGTTTTTCAGGTTTTTCCTTATGATCACTGAAGCTTGTCCCTCTCTGTGATCCATCCAGACAGTCTTGCTGCTCTGAGGTGAGCAGTGTTACATCAGTAAAAGGGGCGGGAGGGGGATACTTTATCATTCAATTACTCTTGTACTACAACTCTGACAGTAATGAAATAACATTCTCCATGGCCAAATACTATGATGATTAATTGGAGCTGTTGTTTTTGTGACACATTACTATCTCTATAAAGCCTTATGGTCTTGGATTATAACATTTATTGTGAGAATTATCCAATATACATGTACAATCTGTATCAGAGAAAGTGTAACCTTAGCTATCAAGTGTGTTGCATAATAACATTTTTACTAATTATTGAAAAGTAATTCCTTAGTCTACACCAATTACAACATTTTTTTCTTTCTCTCATTTCTGTAGTAACTACAGGGTCCTCCGAACATCCCATCCACGGAAGAGACGATACCAGGAGTGTGTTCATTGTATTCCACATTTCAGTTTAGAGGAGATGTATTCCTGAGGATAAAACAACCTATACAAATGTCAAATCTGAATGAAAACATTTAATCTCATTAAAGATTGTAATTAACTTTAAGTGACTACAAGTGGCTTATACAAACCTTACCCCCACTGTATATACATATTTCTGGTTTTATCTTTCATCACTCTGGGTAGTCATGTGGGTTTGGGTTTAGATGATGTTTACATGTAGTGACATGTGCGCAGGAAAAGGTTACGTGTGACCTGGAAATTCTTCTCTTGTTTGCACTGCATTATAATTAAATTAGCAAAATAAACAGTTCTGTTGTGCGAGGATAGTGCACTCCTCACTACACTGTTATCGTCACACCCGTGGGTGGATGCACTGTTCAATTTTGCCATGGGCTCAAGTCCCAGATCTTTGTGAAACCTACCAATTCCCCTGACTCTTTCTACTGCCCCATATATCTTCTTCTTCTAACCCCTCCTACTGCCCCATATAACTCCTCCTACTGCCCCATATATCTTCTTCTTATAACCCCTCCTACTACCCTATAATTCTCCCTATAACTACTTCTACTGCCCCATATATCTTCTTCTTATAACTACTCCTATTGCCCTATAATTCTTCTTATAACTCCTCCTACTGCCCCATATATCGTCTTCTTATAACTCCTCCTACTGCCCCATATATCTTCTTCTTATAACTCCTCCTACTGTCTATATATCTTCTTCTTATAACTCCTCCTACTGCCCCATATATCTTTTTCTTATAACTCCTCCTACTGCCCTATAAATCTTCTTATAATTCCTCGTACTGCCCCATATATCTTCTTCTTATAACCCCTCCTACTGCACCATATATCATCTTCTTATAACCCCTCCTGCTGTCTCAAATATATTCTTCTTGTAACTCCTCCTACTGCCCCATATATCTTCTTCTTATAACCCCTCCTACTGCACCATATATATTCTTCTTATAACTCCTCCTACTGCCCCATATATCATCTTCTTATAACCCCTCCTGCTGTCTCAAATATATTCTTCTTGTAACTTCTCCTACTGCCCAATATGTCTTCTTCTTATAACTCCTCCTACTGCCACATATATCTTCTTCTTATAACTCCTCCTACTGTCCTGTATATCCTCATATTATAACTCCTCCTACTGTCCTATATATCTTCTTCTTATAACGCCTCCTACTGCCCTATATATATATTCTTCTTATAACTCCTCCTACTGCCCTATATATATTTTTCATATATCTCTTTCTACTACCCATATATCTTCTTTTTATACCTCCTCCTACTGCCCCATGTATCATCATCTTTTAACTCCTCCTCCTGCCCCATATATTCTTCTTATAACTCCTCCAACTGCCCCATATATCATCCTCTTATAAATCCTCCTACTGCCCCATATATATTCTTCTTATAACTCCTCCTACTGCCCCATATATTTTTCTTATAACTCCTCCTACTGCACCATATATATTCTTCTTTTAACTCCTCCTACTGCCTCATATATCTTGTTCTTATAACTCCTCCTACTGCACCATATATATTCTTCTTATAACTCCTCCTACTGCCCTGTATATCTTCTTCTTATAACTCCTCCTACTGCCCATATATCAACTTCTTATAACTCCTCCTACTGCCCTATATATCTTCTTCTTATAACACCTCCTACTGCCCTATAATTCTTCTTATAACTCCTCCTATTGTCCCATATATATCTTCTAATAACTCATCCTACTGCCCTATATATATTTATCTTGTAACTCCTTCTACTGCCCCATATATCTTCTTCTTATAACTCCTCCTACTGTCCTGTATATCCTCATATTATAACTCCTCCTACTGTCCTATATATCTTCTTCTTATAACTCCTCCTACTGCCCTATATATATATTCTTCTTATAACTCCTCCTACTGCCCTATATATATTTTTCATATATCTCTTTCTACTACCCATATATCTTCTTCTTATACCTCCTCCTACTGCCCCATGTATCATCATCATCTTTTAACTCCTCCTCCTGCCCCATATATTCTTCTTATAACTCCTCCTACTGCCCCATATATTTTTCTTATAACTCCTCCTACTGCACCATATATATTCTTCTTTTAACTCCTCCTACTGCCTCATATATCTTGTTCTTATAACTCCTCCTACTGCACCATATATATTCTTCTTATAACTCCTCCTACTGCCCTGTATAGCTTCTTCTTATAACTCCTCCTACTTCCCTATATATCTTCTTCTTATAACTCCTCCTACTACCTGATATGTCTTCTTTTTATAACTCCTCCTACTGCCCTATATATTCTTCTTTTAACTCCTACTACTGCACCATATGTATTCTTATAACTCCCCTAATGTGCCATATGACTTCTTCTTATAACTCCTCCTCCTGCCCTATATATCTTCTTCATATATCTCCTTCTACTACCCATATGTATTCTTCTTATAACTAGTACTACTGCCCAATATATAATCTTCTTATAACTCCTCCTCCTGCCCCATATGTTCTTCTTATAATTCCTCCTACTGCCCCATATATCATCCTCTTATAACTCCTCCTACTGCACCATATATCTTCTTCTTATAACTCCTCCTACTGCTCCATATATCTTCTTCTTATAACTCCTCCTACTGCTCATATATCTTCTTCTCATAACTCCTCCTACTGCTCCATATATCTTCTTCTTATAACTCCTCCTACTGCCCATATATCTTCTTCATATAACTCCTCCAACTGCATCATAAATCTTCTTCTTATAACTACTCCTACTGCCCATATATCTTCTTCTTATAACTCCTCCTACTGCCCCATATATCTTCTTATAACTCCTCCTACTGCCCCAGATATCTTCTTCTGATAACTCCTCCCACTGCTCCATATATCTTCATCTTATAACTCCTCCTACTGCCCCATATATCTTCATCTTATAACTCCTCCTACTGCCCTATATATCTTCTTCTTATAACACCTCCTACTGCCCTATAATTCTTCTTATAACTCCTCCTATTGTCCCATATATATCTTCTAATAACTCATCCTACTGCCCCATATATTTTTATCTTGTAACTCCTCCTACTGCCCCATATATTTTCTTCTTATAACTCCTCCTACTGTCCTGTATATCTTCATATTATAACTCATCCTATTGCCCTATATATCTTCTTCTTATAACTCCTCCTACTGCCCTATATATATTCTTCTTATAACTCCTCCTACTGCCCTATATATCTTTTTCATATATCTCCTTCTACTACCCATATATCTTCTTCTTATACCTTCTCCTACTGCCCCATGTATCATCCTCTTTTAACTCCTCCTCCTGCCTCATATATTCTTCTTATAACTCCTCCAACTGCCCCATTTATCATCCTCTTATAAATCCTCCTACTGCTCCATATATATTCTTCTTATAACTCCTCCTACTGCCCCATATATTTTTCTTATAACTCCTCCTACTGCACCATATATATTCTTCTTTTAACTCCTCCTACTGCCTCATATATCTTGTTATTATAACCCCTCCTACTGCCCCATATATCTTGTTCTTATAACTCCTCCTACTGCACCATATATATTCTTCTTATAACTCCTCCTACTTCCCTATATATCTTCTTCTTATAACTCCTACTACTACCTGATATGTCTTCTTTTTATAACGCCTCCTACTGCCCTATATATTCTTCTCCATATATCTCCTTCTACTACCCATATGTATTCTTCTTATAACTAGTACTACTGCCCCATATATCATCTTCTTATAACTCCTCCTCCTGCCCCATATGTTCTTCTTATAATTCCTCCTACTGCCCCATATATCATCCTCTTATAACTCCTCCTACTGCACCATATATCTTCTTCTTATAACTCCTCCTACTGCACCATATATCTTCTTCTTATAACTCCTCCTACTGCCCATATATCTTCTTCTCATAACTCCTCCTACTGCTCCATATATCTTCTTCTTATAACTCCTCCTACTGCCCTATAAATCTTCTTCTTATAACTCCTCCTACTGCCCATATATCTTCTTCATATAACTCCTCCAACTGCATCATAAATCTTCTTCTTATAACTACTCCTACTGCCCATATATCATACTCTTATAACTCCTCCTACTGCACCATATATCTTCTTCTTATAACTCCTCCTACTGCCCATATATCTTCTTCTCATAACACCTCCTACTGCCCTATAAATCTTCTTCTTATAACTCATCCTACTGCCCGTATATCTTCTTCATATAACTCCTCCAACTGCATCATAAATCTTCTTCTTATAACTACTCCTACTGCCCATATATTTTCTTCTTATAACTCCTCCTACTGCCCCATATATCTTCTTATAACTCCTCCTACTGCCCCAGATATCTTCTTCTTATAACTCCTCCCACTTCTCCATATATCTTCATCTTATAACTCCTCCTACTGCCCCATATATCTTCATCTTATAACTCCTCCTACTGCCCCATATATCTTCTTCTTATACCTCCTCCTACTGCCCTATAATTCTTCTTATAACTCCTCCTACTGCCCCAGATATCTTCTTATAACTCCTCCCACTGCTCCATATATCTTCATCTTATAACTCCTCCTACTGCCCTATATATCTTCATCTTATACCTCCTCCTACTGCCCCATATATCGTCATCTTAAAACTCCTCCTACTTCCCCATATAGCTTCTTATAACTCCTCCTACTACCCCATATATCTTCATCTTATAACTCCTCCTACTGCCCTATATATCTTCATCTTATAACTCCTCCTACTGCCCCATATATCTTCTTCTTATAACTCCTCCTACTGTCCTATATAGCTTCATCTTATAACTCCTCCTACTGCCCTGTAAATCCTCTTATAATTCCTCCTATTGCCCATATATCTTCTTCTTATAACTCCTCCTACTGCCCTATATATCTTCTTCTTATAACTCCTCCTACTGCCCTATATATCTTCATCTTATAACTTCTCCTACTGCCCTATATATCTTCACCTTATAACTCCTCCTACTTCTCCATATATCTTCATCTCATAACTCCTCCCTGGGGATCACTGGGGGAGGGCTAAGTGGGCTGAAGCCCTGAGTGTGTCAGTGGATCTCAGAATGCAGAAAGTGGTACCTCTGAGTCCCTTGCTCGCTTTAAACTATTGCGAAGAACAGATGACATGTATGTGACACAAAGGCCTTTGCCCATCAGTCAGGAAGCCACTTTCAAGCTTGCACTGAGAGTCTGTGTCATCAGAACAAGTCTGAAAGTTGTGCCCTCGCCTCCCTGACTGATGGAGAAAGCCCCAGTATACAACACATCTCTAATCGTCATGTGGATCTACTCATACAGGTCCCCTGTTCCTTTCAATAGTTTAATGCGAGCAGGGGACTCAGAGATGACATGTCAGGCTCAGAAGGAGTCATGAGGCAGTTTTACCCACCAGGACCGCTGGTCCGGTCATTTTGTCATTGATTAGGACTGCCCAGTGCCTAGCTGATCCGTTTTACTTAAACATAGCGGAGAATTTGTCTCTGTGTCGCAAAGTACAAGTTCCGTGAGTGAGGGCCGAACTCATGATACTTATATCTGTAATAATAAAAGTACATTCCAGTTACCAGATTAAGTCGACTACATATAAGAAACACTGGCAAGTTCTGGTGGTGGGTGCTGATACTACTGGTCGATGTTATAATAATTGTGCTTCCCAGGTACTAGAGGGCCTGCTCAACAGCAGCTTAACCCTTTGCATGCCAGAAGGGTGAACAGCACATTGTAAAGGAATGCCTTACATGTCACCTCCCCTGTGTACTCTGTGTGGATGTAATTGAGTCATATGGGGAACTGTTGTGTGTACATGAGTTCACAGGTGTGTTAGGGTGTACAAGTGTGTATGTAAGTGTACATCTACATTAGTGTACTTTACTGCGTGAGCATATACATTTACACTCAATGTGTCTGTGTGTCTGAGTGAGTGTGTGATTTTTGAAAAGGTATATACATATGAGTACACACAATTGTGTATATCTTTCCAGTTAGACTTGTCCCTCTTCATATCACTGGCCTTGTAGCAGGTACTTTTTAACATAAGAAAGGTACCTGTTGATTACAAGATCATTTTTTGAGAATGTAAACTATACGATTTTACCTCAGTGGGTCACAGACTCTGTAGTTTCACAAAATGGAAACTCTGACTCAATTGGTTTTTAGAATGTAAGCTGTATGGGTCAATTCATCTGTAGAGGATTGGCACTAGACACTGGCATTATTTATGCACAATTATAAACGATGAAACACAATTAGCTTGCTGGGGCCACTTCACGAAGGGTCATTTTACTTCTGCATGCCCCCGAGGCTAAAAGGTGCCAGTTTGCCACTGCACAGAGTACACCAAGTAGGTCACACTTAAAGGGATAGTAATGTTTCACAATAAAAGCAGCTCCAATTAATCTTCATAGTATTTGGGCCATGGAGAGTGTTATTTCAATACTGTCAGAGTTGTAGTACAAGAGTAATTGAATGATAAAGTATCCCCCTCCTGCCCCTTTTACCTAGTGTAAGACACCTCCCCTCAGATGTGGAATCTGGTTTCTTGACCGGACAGATCACAGTAAGGGACAATCTTCTTACTGTGATCATAAGGAAACCCTGCCCCTTGACAGGTTTTTCAGGTTTTTCCTTATGATCACTGAAGATTGTCCCTCTCTGTGATCCATCCGGACAGTCTTGCTGCTCTGAGGTGAGCAGTGTTACATCAGTAAAAGGGGCAGGAGGGGGACACTTTATCATTCAATTACTCTTGAACTACAACTCTGACAGTAATGAAATAACACTCTCCATGGCCAAATACTATGAAGATTAATTGGAGCCACTTTTATTGTGAAACATTACTATCCCTATAAAGCCTTATGGTCTTGGATTATAACATTTATTGTGAGAATTATCCAATATACATGTACAATCTGTATCAGAGAAAGTGTAACCTTAGCTATCAAGTGTGTTGCATAATAACATTTTTACTAATTATTGAAAAGTAATTCCTTAGTCTGCACCAATTACAACATTTTTTTCTTTCTCTCATTTCTGTAGTAACTACAGGGTCCTCCGCCAAACATCCAATCCACGGAAGAGACGATACCAGGAGTGTGTTCATTGTATTCCACATTTCAGTTTAGAGGATAAAACAATCTATACAAATGTCAAATCTGAATGAAAACATATAATCTCATTAAAGATTGTAATTAACTTTAAGTGACTACAAGTGGCTTATACAAACCTTACCCCCACTGTATATACATATTTCTGGTTTTATCTTTCATCACTCTGGGTAGTCATGTGGGTTTGGGTTTAGATGATGTTTACATGTAGTGACATGTGCGCAGGAAAAGGTTACGTGTGACCTGGAAATTCTTCTCTTGTTTGCACTGCATTATAATTAAATTAGCAAAATAAACAGTTCTGTTGTGCGAGGATAGTGCACTCCTCACTACACTGTTATCGTCACAACCGTGGGTGGATGCACTGTTCAATTTTGCCATGGGCTCCAGTCCCAGATCTTTGTGAAACCTACCAATTTCCCGGACTCTTTCTACTGCCCCATATATCTTCTTCTTATAACCCCTCCTACTGCCCCATATATCTTCTTCTTATAACCCCTCCTTCTACCCTATAATTCTCCCTATAACTACTCCTACTGCCCCATATATCTTCTTCTTATAATCCCTCCTACTCCCCTATAATTCTCCTTATAACTCCTCCTACTGCCCTATATATCTTCTTCTTATAATGCCTCCTACTGCCCCATATATCTTCTTCTTATAACTCCTCCTACTGCCCCATATATCTTCTTCTTATAACTCCTCCTACTGCCCCATATATCTTCTTCTTATAACCTCTCCTACTGCCCTATATAACTTTATCTTATAACTCCTCCTACTGCCCCATAATCCTTCTTCTATCTTCTCCTGCTGTCCCATATGTTTCTTCTCATAACTTCTCCTGCTGTCCCATATATATTCTTCTAATAACTCCTCCTACTGCCCCATATATCTTCTTCTTATAACTCCTCCTACTGTCTCAGATACATTCTTCTTATAACTCCTCCTATTGCCCCATAATTCTTCTTCTATCTCCTCCTACTTGAAAGGATTGTATAACATATAGAAGGGTTAAATATTCTTAGGGTTAAATTGTTTGTGTAATAAGTCATTCCATATTTGTCAAACAGGCCATGTTAACATTATAAAGGGAGTCTGGTTATCAAACTGCTGCTCTGTTGCTGTGCATATCACGCCCGTAACTCCCCTGCCAATCCGTATGCCCCTTACTTGAAAATGTTATCCTGCCGCCCTACCCCTCCCACCCCTTGCTATGATGATATCCATGGCCCAGTGTAACCCCCAGAACTTAGTTTGGTGAATCAGTTTAGTACTGATTCAAAGAAGGGATTGAAGGGTACAGGAAGGAGGTGTGTAATAAATATGTTCGGCACCTATAGGGTTAAAAGTTACATTTGACTGAATCTGCAGAAAACTATGTACAGGGGAGGAACAACACGAGTAACCACCAGACTGGTTTGTTTTAGTTCCTTATCTGAGTATGCTCAAGGTTGTTACGCGAGAATGAGCAAAGTTTCCAGACCCCCCCACGGGGGAGGAGATGGGATACTGAAGAAAATGTTATCTGCATTCTCTCCCCTTCCCCCCCTTCCTGTGAACAAGTTTTGCTTTTCTGTTTTTTTATAATTTTCTGTTCTATGTTGAAACTGTGAAGCTGTGCACCGCCCCCCTCTCTTTAGGGGAAGGGGGGCTGTATAGGGCTATAAAGGCTATGTATGATAAGAATAAAGAGAGAGCTTGTATTGTATACGCTGTTGTGTGTGTTTTTTTGCGAACTTTACAGCCTCCCAGTATACTGGTAATTGACATAGATTTCATAGACAGGCTGATCATAAGAGGGTGAAAGGTATCTCTTCAGGCAGCGATCCAGGTAAAGATTCCCTAACACTACTGTCCCATATATATTTTCTTATAGCTCCTCCTACTGCCCCATATGTCTTCTTCTTATATAGTCTTCTTCTACCCATATGTTTTCTTCTTATAACTCCTCCTACTGCCCCATATATCTTCTTCTTATAACCCCTCCTACTGCCTCACAATTCTTCTTATATCTCCTCCTACTGTCCCATATATCTTCTTCTTATAACTCCTCCTACTTCCCTATATATCTTCTTCTTATAACTCCTCCTACTGTCCCATATATCTTCTTCATATATCTCCTTCTACTACCAATATATCTTCTTCTTATAACTCCTCCTACTGCCCCATATATCTTCTAATAACTCCTCCTACTGCCCCATATATCATCTTCTTATAACTCCTCCTACTGCCCCATATATCTTCTTCTTATAACTCCTCCTAGTGCACAATATAGCTTCCTCTTATAACTCCTCCTACTGCCCCATATATCATCTTTTTATAACTCCTCCTACTGCCCCATATGTCTTCTTCTTATAACTCCTCCTACTGCCCCATATGTCTTCCTCTTATAACTCCTCCTACTGGCCCATACATCATCTTCTTATAACTCCTTATAAAGTTGTGCCCTCGCCTCCCTGACTGATGGAGAAAGTCCCGGTATACAACACATCTCTAACTGTCATGTGGATCTACTCATACAGGCAGTGGTGACCGTAGACATTTTTCCGGGAGGGCAAAGCCATAATATGACCCCCAGGCCAGCCCATCTAGCCCCTTTATTTATATGGAGGGAGGCAATTGTACGGGGGGGCAAGTGCCCCCCTTGCCCCCCCTCCGGACGCCCATGCATACAGGTCCCTTGTTCCTTTCAATAGTTTAATGCGAGCAGGGGACTCAGAGGTGACTTGTCAGACTCAGGAGGAGTCATGAGGCAGTTTTACCCACCAGGGCCGGTCATTTTGTCATTGATTGGGACTGCCCAGTGCCTAGCTGGTCCGTTTTACTTAAACATAGCGGAGAATTTGTCTCTGTGCCACAACGTACAAGTTCCGTGAGTGAGGGCCGATCTCATGATACTTATATCTGTAATAATAAACGTACACTCCAGTTACCAGCTTAAGTTGACTACATATAAGAAACACTGGCAAGTTCTGGTGGTGGGTGCTGATACTACTGGTCGATGTTATAATAATTGTGCTTCCCAGGTACAAGAGGGCCTGCTCAACAGCAGCTTAACCTTTTGCATGCCAGAAGGGTGAACAGCACATTGTAAAGGAATGCCTTACATGTCACCTCCCCTGTGCACTCTGTGTGGATGTAATTGAGTCATATGGGGAAATGTTGTGTGTACATGAGTTCACAGGTGTGTTAGGGTATACAAGTGTGTATGTAAGTGTGTATGTAAGTGTACATCTACATTAGTGTACTTTACTGCGTGAGCATATACATTTACACTCAACGTGTCTGTGTGTCTGAGTGAGTGATTTTTGAAAAGGTATATACATATGAGTACACATAATTGTGTATATCTTTTCAGTTAGACTTGTCCCTCTCTTGATATCACTGGCCTTGTAGCGGGTACTTTTTAACATAAGGAAGGTACCTGTTGATTACAAGATCTTTTTTTGAGAATGTAAACTATACGATTTTACCTCAGTGGGTCACAGACTCTGTAGTTCCACCCACAGAATGGAAACTCTGACTCAATTGGTTTTTAGATTGTAAGCTGTATGGGTCAATTCATCTGTAGAGTGTTGGCACTAGACACTGGCATTATTTATGCACATCAAATACAATTATAAATGATGAAACACAATTAGCTTGCTGGGGCCACTTCACATAGGGTCATTTTACTTCTGCATGCCCCCCGAGGCTAAAAGGTGCCAGTTTGCCCCTGCACAGAGGACACCAAGTAGGTCACACTTAAAGGGATAGTAATGTTTCACAATAAAAGCAGCTCCAATTAATCTTCATAGTATTTGGGCCATGGAGAGTGTTATTTCAATACTGTCAGAGTTGTAGTACAAGAGTAACTGAATGATAAATTATCCCCCTCCCGTCCCTTTTACCTAGTGTAAGACACCTCACCTCAGATGTGGAATCTGGTCACATGACCGGACAGATCACAGCAAGGGACAATCTTCTTACTGTGATCATAAGAAAAAACCTGCCCCCTTGACAGGTTTTTCAGGTTTTTCCTTATGATCACTGAAGATTGTCCCTCTCTGTGATCCATCCGGACAGTCTTGCTGCTCTGAGGTGAGTAGTGTTACATCAGTAAAAGGGGCAGGAGGGGGACACTTTATCATTCAATTACTCTTGAACTCCAACTCTGACAGTAATGAAATAATACTCTCCATGGCCCAAATACTATGAAGATTAATTGGAGCCGCTTTTATTGTGAAACATTACTATCCCTATAAAGCCTTATGGTCTTGGATTATAACATATATTGTGAGAATTATCCAATATACATGTACAATCTGTATCAGAGAAAGTGTAACCTTAGCTATCAAGTGTGTTGCATAATAACATTTTTACTAATTATTGAAAAGTAATTCCTTAGTCTGCACCAATTACAACATTTTTTTCTTTCTCTCATTTCTGTAGTAACTACAGGGTCCTCCGCCGAACATCCCATCCACGGAAGAGACGATACCAGGAGTGTGTTCATTTTATTCCACATTTCAGTTTAGAGGAGATGTATTCCTGAGGATAAAACAATCTATACAAATGTCAAATCTGAATGAAAACATAATCTCATTAAAGATTGTAATTAACTTTAAGTGACTACAAGTGGCTTATACAAACCTTACCCCCACTGTATATACATATTTCTGGTTTTATCTTTCATCACTCTGGGTAGTCATGTGGGTTTGGGTTTAGATGATGTTTACATGTAGTGACATGTGCGCAGGAAAAGGTTACGTGTGACCTGGAAATTCTTCTCTTGTTTGCACTGCATTATAATTAAATTAGCAAAATAAACAGTTCTGTTGTGCGAGGATAGTGCACTCCTCACTACACTGTTATCGTCACACCCGTGGGTGGATGCACTGTTCAATTTTGACATGGGCTCCAGTCCCAGATCTTTGTGAAACCTACCAATTTCCCGGACTCTTTCTACTGCCCCATATATCTTCTTCTTATAACCCCTCCTACTGCCCTATAATTCTCCTTATAACTCCTCCTACTGCCCTATATATCTTCTTCTTATAATGCCCCCTACTGCCCCATGTATCTTCTTCTTATAACCCCTCCTACTGCCCTATAATTCTCCTTATAACTCCTCCTACTACCCTATAATTCTCCTTATAACTACTCCTAATGCCCCATATATCTTCTTCTTATAACTCCTCCTACTGCCCCATATATCTTCTTCTTATAACCCCTCTTACTGCCCTATATATCTTTATCTTATAACTCCTCCTACTGCCCCATAATCCTTCTTCTATCTTCTCCTGCTGTCCCATATATTTCTTCTTATAACTTCTCCTGCTGCCCATATATATTCTTCTCATAACTCCTCCTACTGCCCCAAATATCTTCTTCTTATAACTCCTCCTACTGTCTCAGATACATTCTTCTTATAACTCCTCCTATTGCCCAATATGTCTTCTTCTTATAACTCCTCCTATTGCCCCATAATTTTTCTCCTATCTCCTCCTACTGTCCCATATATATTTTCTTATAGCTCCTCCTACTGCCCCATATGAATTCTTCTTATATAGTCTTCTTCTACCCATATGTTTTCTTCTTATAACTCCTCCTACTGCCCCACATATCTTCTTCTTATAACCCCTCCTACTGCCTCACAATTCTTCTTATATCTCCTCCTACTGTCCCATATATCTTCTTCTTATAACTCCTCCTACTTCCCTATATATCTTCTTCTTATAACTCCTCCTACTGTCCCATATATCTTCTTCATATATCTCCTTCTACTACCCATATATATTCTTCTTATAACTCCTCCTACTGCCCCATATATCTTCTTCTTATAACTCCTCCTACTGCCCCATATATCTTCTCATAACTCCTCCTACTGCCCCATATATCATCTTCTTATAACTCCTCCTACTGCCCCATATATCTTCTTCTTATAACTCCTCCTACTGCACAATATAGCTTCCTCTTATAACTCCTCCTACTGCCCCATATATCATCTTTTTATAACTCCTCCTACTGCCCCATATGTCTTCCTCTTATAACTCCTCCTACTGCCCCATATATCTTCTTCTTATAACTCCTCCTACTGTCTCAGATACATTCTTCTTATAACTCCTCCTATTGCCCAATATGTCTTCTTCTTATAACTCCTCCTATTGCCCCATAATTCTTCTTCTATCTCCTCCTACTGTCCCATATATATTTTCTTATAGCTCCTCCTACTGCCCCATATATCTTCTTCTTATAACCCCTCCTACTGCCTCACAATTCTTCTTATATCCTCCTACTGTCCCATATATCTTTTTCTTATAACTCCTCCTACTTCCCCATATATCTTCTTCTTATAACTCCTCCTACTGCCCCATATATCTTCTTTTTATAACTCCTCCTACTGTCCCGTATATCGTCATCTTCTTATAACTCCTCCTACTGCCCCATATATCTTCTCATAACTCCTCCTACTGCCCCATATATCATCTTCTTATAACTCCTCCTACTGCCCCATATATCTTCTCATAACTCCTCCTACTGCCCCATATATCATCTTCTTATCACTCCTTCTACTGCCCCATATATCTTCTTCTTATAACTCCTCCTACTGCCCCATATATCATCTTTTTATAACTCCTCCTACTGCCCCATATGTCTTCTTCTTATAACTCCTCCTACTGCCCCATATATCATCTTCTTATAACTCCTCCTACTGCCCCATATGTCTTCCTCTCATAACTCCTCCTACTGCCCCATATATCATCTTCTTATAACTCCTCCTACTGCCCCATATGTCTTCTTCTTATAACTCCTCCTACTGCCCCATATATCATCTTCTTATAACTCCTCCTACTGCCCCATATGTCTTCCTCTTATAACTCCTCCTACTGGCCCATATATCATCTTCTTATAACTCCTCCTACTGCCCCATATGTCTTCCTCTCATAACTCCTCCTACTGCCCCATATATCATCTTCTTATAACTCCTCCTACTGCCCCATATGTCTTCTTCTTATAACTCCTCCTACTGCCCCATATATCATCTTCTTATAACTCCTCCTACTGCCCATATGTCTTCCTCTTATAACTCCTCCTACTGGCCCATATATCATCTTCTTATAACTCCTCCTACTGCACCATATGTCTTCCTCTTATAACTCCTCCTACTGGCCCTTATATCATCTTCTTATAACTCCTTATAAAGTTGTGCCCTCGCCTCCCTGACTGATGGAGAAAGTCCCGGTATACAACACATCTCTAACTGTCATGTGGATCTACTCATACAGGCAGTGGTGACCGTAGACATTTTTCCGGGAGGGCAAAGCCATAATATGACCCCCAGGCCAGCCCATCTAGCCCCTTTATTTATAAGGAGGGAGGCAATTGTACGGGGGGGCAAGTGCCCCCCTTGCCCCCCCTCCGGACGCCCATGCATACAGGTCCCCTGTTCCTTTCAATAGTTTAATGCGAGCAGGGGACTCAGAGGTGACTTGTCAGACTCAGGAGGAGTCATGAGGCAGTTTTACCCACCAGGGCCGGTCATTTTGTCATTGATTGGGACTGCCAGTGCCTAGCTGATCCATTTTACTTAAACATAGCGGAGAATTTGTCTCTGTGCCACAAAGTACAAGTTCCGTGAGTGAGGGCTGATCTCATGATACTTATATCTGTAACAATAAAAGTACATTCCAGTTACCAGCTTAAGTTGACTACATATAAGAAACACTGGCAAGTTCTGGTGGTGGGTGCTGATACTACTGGTCGATGTTATAATAATTGTGCTTCCCAGGTACTAGAGGGCCTGCTCAACAGCAGCTTAACCTTTTGCATGCCAGAAGGGTGAACAGCACATTGTAAAGGAATGCCTTACATGTCACCTTCCCTGTGCACTCTGTGTGGATGTAATTGAGTCATATGGGGAAATGTTGTGTGTACATGAGTTCACAGGTGTGTTAGGATATGTAAGTGTGTATCTACATTAGTGTACTTTACTGCGTGATCATATCCATTTACACTCAACGTGTCTGTGTGTCTGAGTGATTGTGTGATTTTTGAAAAGGTATGTACATATGAGTACACATAATTGTGTATATCTTTTCAGTTAGACTTGTCCCTCTCTTGATATCACTGGCCTTGTAGCGGGTACTTTTTAACATAAGAAAGGTACCTGTTGATTACAAGATCATTTTTTGAGAATGTAAACTATACGATTTTACCTCAGTGGGTCACAGACTCTGTAGTTCCACCCACAGAATGGAAACTCTGACTCAATTGGTTTTTAGATTGTAAGCTGTATGGGTCAATTCATCTGTAGAGTGTTGGCACTAGACACTGGCATTATTTATGCACATCAAATACAATTATAAATGATGAAACACAATTAGCTTGCTGGGGCCACTTCACGAAGGGTCATTTTACTTCTGCATGCCCCCCGAGGCTAAAAGGTGCCAGTTTGCCCCTGCACAGAGGACACCAAGTAGGTCACACTTAAAGGGATAGTAATGTTTCACAATAAAAGCAGCTCCAATTAATCTTCATAGTATTTGGGCCATGGAGAGTGTTATTTCAGTACTGTCAGAGTTGTAGTACAAGAGTAACTGAATGGTAAAGTATCCCCCTCCCGCCCCTTTTACCTAGTGTAATATACCTCCCCTCAGATGTGGAATCTGGTCTCTTGACCGGACAGGTCACAGTAAGGGACAATCCTCTTACTGTGATCATAAGGAAAACCCTGCCCCCTTGACAGATTTTTCAGGTTTTTCCTTATGATCACTGAAGATTGTCCCTCTCTGCGATCCATGCAGACAGTCTTGCTGCTCTGAGGTGAGCAGTGTTACATTAGTAAAAGGGGCGGGAGGGGGATACTTTATCATTCAATTACTCTTGTACTACAACTCTGACAGTAATGAAATAACACTCTCCATGGCTCAAATACTATTTAATTGGAGTTGCTTTTATTGTGAAACATTACTATCCCTATAAAGCCTTATGGTTTTGGATTATAACATATATTGTGAGAATTATCCAATATACATGTACAATCTGTATCAGAGAAAGTGTAACCTTAGCTATCAAGTGTGTTGCATAATAACATTTTTACTAATTATTGAAAAGTAATTCCTTAGTCTACACCAATTACAACATTTTTTTCTTTCTCTCATTTCTGTAGTAACTACAGGGTCCTCCGAACATCCCATCCACGGAAGAGACGATACCAGGAGTGTGTTCATTTTATTCCACATTTCAGTTTAGAGGAGATGTATTCCTGAGGATAAAACAATCTATACAAATGTCAAATCTGAATGAAAACATATAATCTCATTAAAGATTGTAATTAACTTTAAGTGACTACAAGTGGCTTATACAAACCTTACCCCCACTGTATATACATATTTCTGGTTTTATCTTTCATCACTCTGGGTAGTCATGTGGGTTTGGGTTTAGATGATGTTTACATGTAGTGACATGTGCGCAGGAAAAGGTTACGTGTGACCTGGAAATTCTTCTCTTGTTTGCACTGCATTATAATTAAATTAGCAAAATAAACAGTTCTGTTGTGCGAGGATAGTGCACTCCTCACTACACTGTTATCGTCACACCCGTGGGTGGATGCACTGTTCAATTTTGCCATGGGCTCCAGTCCCAGATCTTTGTGAAACCTACCAATTCCCTGGACTCTTTCTACTGCCCCATATATCTTCTTCTTATAACCCCTCCTACTGCCCTATAATTCTCCTTATAACTCCTCCTACTGCCCTATATATCTTCTTCTTATAATGCCTCCTACTGCCCCATATATCTTCTTCTTATAACCCCTCCTACTACCCTATAATTCTCCTTATAACTCCTCCTACTGCCCTGTATATCTTCTTCTTATAATGCCTCCTACTGCCCCATATATCTTCTTCTTATAATCCCTCCTACTGCCCTATAATTCTCCTTATAACTCCTCCTACTGCCCCATATATCTTCATCTTATAACCCCTCCTTCTGCCCTATATATCTTTATCTTATAACTCCTCCTACTGCCCCATAATCCTTCTTCTATCTTCTCCTGCTGTCCCATATATTTCTTCTTATAACTTCTCCTGCTGCCCATATATCTTCTTCTTATAACTCCTCCTACTGTCTCAGATACATTCTTCTTATAACTCCTCCTATTGCCCAACATGTCTTCTTCTTATAACTCCTCCTATTGCCCCATAATTCTTCTTCTATCTCCTCCTACTGTCCCATATATATTTTCTTATAGCTCCTCCTACTGCCCCATATATCTTCTTCTTATAACCCCTCCTACTGCCCCATATATCTTCTCATAACTCCTCCTATTGCCCCATATATCATCTTCTTATAACTCCTCCTACTGCCCCATATAATCTTCTCATAACTCCTCCTACTGCCCCATATATCATCTTCTTATAACTCCTCCTACTGCCCCATATATCTTCTTCTTATAACTCCTCCTACTGCCCCATATATCATCGTTTTATAACTCCTCCTACTGCCCCATATGTCTTCTTCTTATAACTCCTCCTACTGCCCCATATATCATCTTCTTATAACTCCTCCTACTGCCCCATATGTCTTCCTCTCATAACTCCTCCTACTGCCCCATATATCATCTTCTTATAACTCCTCCTACTGCCCCATATGTCTTCTTCTTATAACTCCTCCTACTGCCCCATATGTCTTCTTCTTATAACTCCTGCTACTGCCCCATATATCATCTTCTTATAACTCCTCCTACTGCCCCATATGTCTTCTTCATATAACTCCTCCTACTGCCCCATATGTCTTCTTCTTATAACTCCTGCTACTGCCCCATATATCATCTTCTTATAACTCTACTACTGCCCCATATGTCTTCTTCTTATAACTTCTCCTACTGGCCCATATATCATCTTCTTATAACTCCTCCTACTGCCCTATATATCTTTATATTATAACTCCTCCTACTGCCCCATAATCCTTCTTCTATCTTCTCCTGCTGTCCCATATATTTCTTCTTATAACTTCTCCTGCTGCCCATATATATTCTTCTCATAACTCCTCCTACTGCCCCATAATCTTCTTCTTATAACTCCTCCTACTGTCTCAGATACATTCTTCTTATAACCTCTCCTATTGCCCAATATGTCTTCTTCTTATAACTCCTCCTATTACCCCATAATTCTTCTTCTATCTCCTCCTACTGTCCCATATATATTTTCTTATAGCTCCTCCTACTGCCTCATATGTCTTCTTCTTATATAGTCTTCTTCTACCCATATGTTTTCTTCTTATAACTCCTCCTACTGCCCCATATATCTTCTTCTTATAACTCCTCCTACTGCCCCATAATTCTTATATCTCCTCCTACTGTCCCATATATATCTTCTTATAACTCCTCCTACTGCCCCATATATCTTGTTCTTATAACTCCTCCTACTGCCCTCACAATTCTTCTTATATCTCCTCCTACTGTCCCATATATCATCTTCTTATAACTCCTCCTACTTCCCTATATATCTTCTTCTCATAACTCCTCCTACTGTCCCATATATCTTCTTCATATATCTCCTTCTACTACCCCATATATCTTCTTCTTATAACTCCTTCTACTGCCCCATATATCTTCTTCTTATAACTCCTCCTACTGCACCATATAGCTTCCTTCTTATAACTCCTCCTACTGCACCCATATATCATCTTCTTATAACTCCTCCTACTGCCCCATATATCTTCTTCTTATAACTCCTCCTACTGCACCATATAGCTTCCTCTTATAACTCCTCCTACTGCCGCATATATCATCTTTTTTATAACTCCTCCTACTGCCCCATATGTCTTCCTCTTACAACTCCTCCTACTGCCCCATATATCATCTTCTTATAACTTCTCCTACTGCCCCATATGTCTTCCTCTTACAACTACACCTACTTGCCCCATATATCATCTTCTTATAACTCCTCCTACTGCCCCATATGTCTTCCTCTTATAACTCCTCCTACTGCCCCATATATCATCGTTTTATAACTCCTCCTACTGCCCCATATGTCTTCTTCTTATAGCTCCTACTACTGCCCAGTGTAGCTTCTTCTTATAACTCCTCCTACGGCCCATATATATTCTTCTCATATCTCCTCGTACTGCCCCATATATCCACAGTCGCTGGATTGAAGCGGAAATTCAACTTCTCATGGGCAGATTCCTACATAAAATATTTGGGTGTCCTGTTATCTGCAGACCTCCCCTAGATCATACATATCAAATTATCCCCCTTACTTAGTTCCATTTCCAAAGACCTAATTGCTTGGGGCATCCTCCACATTTCTTGGTTTGGTAAGGTCAATGTTGTCAAAATGATGATCCTACTCAAGCTCCTCTATACATTAAACTCCCTTCTCATCCATGTTCCCAAATCCTTGTTGGACACATTTCAAGCGATAATATCACGTTTTGTATGGGCCCATAAAAAACCTAGGCTAAATCTGGCTATTCTTTCTAACCGGCTTGAAGGTGGAGGCCTTGCACTACCTGACGTTCATAGATACTACAAAGAGTCAGCTATAGCCAAGTTAGCCCTCCTAAACATTGGGTTGATGCGGTAACCTATGTCTTACATGATTTTGATTTTTTACAGTTATTGTGGTCCTGATACAGATACACAACCCTCCTCTCTGGCCGATCACCAGATTCTAAGCTACGTAACTATCACGTTGCCCGTGTTCCTGCTCTGATGGAGACATTGTTACTTTGCCTAATTTCAATGTTGCCCTCTTATTGGCCTGACATCCTTGCTCCACCCAGGGCTTGCCTTTATATATCCTGTCATGCCTATTCCTAGGCACCCTTTCGTGGTGTATCTGATCCTTACATTTGTTACTGTGTTGCTGTTATTGTGTATGACCGGCCTGTGTTTCCTGTGTACTGCTCCGTTACCGACTGATCTGGCTGAGAACCTGCTCTATTGCTGAACTGCTCTGGCTGAGAACCGCTCCGTTACTGACTGATCTGGCTGAGAACCCGCTCCGTTAGCGACTGATCTGGCTGAGAACCCGCTCCGTTACCGACTGATCTGGCTGAGAACCTGCTCCATTACTGACTGATCTGGCTGAGAACCTGCTCCGTTGCTGAACTGCTCTGGCTGAGAACCCGCTCCGTTGCTGAACTGATCTGGCTAAGAACCCGCTCCGTTACTGTCTGATCTGGCTGAGAACCCGCTTCGTTACCGACTAATCTGGCTGAGAACCCGCTCCATTGCTGAACTGCTCTGGCTGAGAACCTGCTCCATTGCTGAACTGATCTGGCTGAGAACCCGCTCTGTTGGTAGCCTGTCTGGCCATTGAGCCGTTCCATTGCTCCTGACCAGTCTGTGCTTCTGTTCCTTTGTAAACCTACCCTGGCTGAGCCATTGTCCCGTTGCCATCCGTGCATGGCTGTGTCTCCTCTGTTATCCTAGTCTGGCCAGCATTACAATCGACGGATTCCAGTTGCCTTGTTGGGGGTGCGCCGTGTGGTGCTATTCTTATCTTGTCGACCGTAGGCATAGCATTTGTGCTATAGTCACTTACTCTAACCGCCCGTGGTGGTTGCACACGCGAAGTACTGGTACAGTGCTATCGAGTGCTGACTGAGTTACTCAGATCTCTCTGTGTCTCCTGCGCTATTGCTGGTCTCACTCCCTGTGGGAGTTCCTGTATATCTCTGAGCATCTCCAGTTAAATCGTTCAGTGCCTAGACTGTCTAGGCAATCCTTGTGCTCCTTCATTGTTGCAGTGCTTCGGATAGGGCCAGTACTTGCATTATTACACACTCGGTAGTGTGTAGAGACACAGAGCTCTATTCCCTGTCTAGTGGCCGTCGGGCCACTCTGCAGATTCCCTTCTTGCTTTGACACATAACTCTGAATTTATTCCCTTGCCACTTCTTCTAGGTAAATTAGATCTCCCATCTATCCCTTGGTGGCAACTATTTCAGGTGACAGATTGGTTCAACTCCACTTACAGGAATCACATAGCCCCTCAACCCCTCTTGAATTTGGAGCGAGCCATACACACCCCATCTTCGTCCTTATGGGCTCTCTCATTTTGTCACTGCCTCTTTATACCTGATACACGTGACTCGAAACCTTATTTTCTTTTAGAATGGGATAGGGAACTCGTGATGCCACTTTCCACAGTTCAGTGGTCATAGATCATAAAATCTGTCCACAAATCTTCACGTGACATTAAAACTCGAGAATTAAACTATAAACTCTCGACACTCTGGCATTACACACCACACCGTCTCTCTCAATTCTCTCACACCTCTTCTGATAGATGTTGGCGTTGCTTCCAACACAAGGGCACCATGCTACACATCTGGTGGTCCTGTCCTCTCATCTCCCATTTTTGGTCTGTAGTGTTTGACTATATTAATAAGATACTGGGCTTACAACTTTCTCCTGATCCCATCCTCTGTCTGTTTTCACCTCTTATAGTTAGCCCTCCGAGACAAAAAAGATCGGAGTGGATTTGTCTACCACTTCTCCTCAATACAGCCAAATCCCTAATGCCTCTGTATTGGGTAAATCAGAAGTTTCCTCCTTACAGCAGTGGACTCAGAAAATGAACATGTACCTGCAGATGGAGAGGTGTTATGCCATTTCTGTGGACACACTGTCTTCCTTTTTGACCAAATGGACATGGTGGCTGACCACGCACATGCATCCCAACATCTCATTTTAAACTCTCTCCCTTTTATGTGTGTACCCTTGTCTTGCCCTCTGTCCAGAGACCCTGCGTTGAGTGACTATATTAGCGCTTTCTCTCGTAACTGGACACCTACAACATATTGGCATTATAACACGTGCAATGTTTGGCGGGCGGGCTTGACTGCGGATCCACTGGTGGGAAACCTTTCTTCCATCTCTGTCTCTACATCTATGACCTTTCCTTTCTCTCTGACGTTCCTTACTTACTCCTCTGAATCCTTCTCTTCATCGTTTTCTATTCTGCTCTCCTCACTACTTACAGAAGGGTTATGGTTTGGAAAACCTTATTTACCAATTTCCAGCTCTATACATTTCAATATGTACGTGTCTTAATTTGCATTGATTCCACTGTATCACTGTATTACTGTCTTACTACTGTATTATTCTCTTTATTTCTTGAAATTGCTGTACTAATACTACATTTGTATTATCACATTAGTACATTTATGTTTCTTATTACCTTGTAATGTCTTACCGAGTCAATAAAGTTTTTTGTAAAAAAAAAAAAGAACTATATAGAAGCTTGAGCAACGGGATTAACATCAGTTAAATTATTTTTTTTTTTAGGAACAATATTAAACGTTCTTAAATTCAAGTATTACTGTCCCTTTAAAGGGTCCGCTTTGACTCGCATTCCTAGGAGCTCTACTTTGCAGGACCAGCAGAGCTACTCTCTTGTAGTCGGTTCAACGAGAGGGAAACCCGGTACTGTGACCTCCTGTCCCTGATTGCCTAGGACAGTCCCTGATTTTAAATGCGTGCCCCATGTCCCAGGCAGCCCCCTTCTGAGACAATACAAAGTCCTGGAATTAATTCTAAAGACTACAAGGAGAACTGCCCATTGCCTACTGTGACAGGAAGTGATGTCTCCACTGAGCTACAAGAAAATGGCCTCCAGACAGAGCTCTATACAGTTGAGAGAGATCCTGACATCATCAATCCAGAGCTGCACTGTAATTGTGTTGTAGTGTAATGCAAGTCTAAGACTTTGGGTGTGATGTACATTATCTTGTAGTGTAATGCAAGTCTAAGACTTTGGGTGTGATGTACATTATCTTGTAGCCACCACAGAGATCACTTTCTGTCACAGCAGTCCGTGGACAGTTCTCCCTCTAGTGTTTAAAACAGTGTGGTGCACTCTTCTCTCCGCAGTGTCCCTGAATGGCAGAATTGAAATGTGGTCACCCAAAAACCTGGAACGGTGGCTAAGGACAGCCCAGCATCTTTAGTTTTCGTTACAATGCCTAAATGGAAAATTCAGTATACATACCAGCCAGCATGTGATAGTAAAAGTAGGAAAAAGACGTGAATAAACTCTTTACCCTATGCTTTGCTGAGCTAGTTTCTATTCTAATGGACTGGAATCTTGGCCTCGGTGTGTAAATAAGTATCCAGTTATCTAAGCTGAAATGTCACCACAAAGGACAATACAGGAACTGACAGTGTTTATCTTATTGTGCTTCATCTGAAGCTTTGTACAACCTGTTTCACTGGTAGTTATTTAAAGGGATAGTAACACTTTGTTTGATCTTTATTTCATTTTATAGGCATTAAAAAAACATGAAGAATGATATAAGTCTTATCTCTCAGACCTTTATGGTTTGAGAGATATTCACAAGCAAAGTTTCCCCTCCCGCCCCTTTTACCTAGTGTAAGCAATCTCTTCTCAGATGTGGAATGCAGTCCATAGACCAGACAGATAACAGCAGGGGACAATCTGCTTCCTATGAGAACAACGAAAGCCCTGCCCCCCTTGACAAGTTTTTCAGCTTTTTCCCTTATCTTAATTGAAGATTGTCCCTCTCTGCAATCTACCTGGGCACCTCCCTTCTGATCTGGCTGAACAGTGTTACATCAGTAAAAGGGGTAGGAGGGGGATACTTTATCATTGAATTACTCTTGAACTACAACTCTGACAGAATTGATATAACACTCTCCATGGTCCAAATACTATGATGATTAATTAGAGATGATTTTATTATGGAACATTACTATCCCTTTAAAGAAACAGTAAACTTTCTTTTTATGAAAAGTACATATATAGTAGACTTTAACCCTTTGAGTGCCAGAGGGGTTAACTGCTGACTAAAACAAGGGTACTACTGCTGAAAAATGTGTTTTACAGAGTTATTATAGTTTAACCCCTTAACAACTGCCCAATCTGATGGTGATCAGCCATTAAGCATCAGGCACTTTTATTTTCTCTTCGCGTTGAATTCTACACGCCACTCTGCCTTCCCAGAATTGCATAACGTGCCAGTATGTCACTTTTCCTTAATGTCTGGACCAGCGTGATACATTGTTAAGGTGTTAAACTGTTGTTCTTGTTTACATTAACAGCATCATCTACTGGTCGGAGTTCCCATAATTAATTTATTACACTCTATGGGAGAGGTGAGTCACTGACAACAGTTCTCCATAGAGTGTGATAGTTACAGGTGAGTAACTTCCTGTCATTTTAACCCTTTGAGTGCCAGGGGATTGGGACATTTCTTAGACCCTGTAGGCCACACACATTGTCAGCATTTTTGCTATCTATTTCCGTAGGAATTCCATAGGTAACTTTCTAGTTACAGATGGAAAACTATATATGTAATTTTTTTCAGAACAAATGGAGATTTTGCTTGGTGCCTCACATGAAGTACATTTTGCAATGTGCGTCATAATTACAGAAAATGTAAAAAAAAAAATACTTATATATGCACACTACATATCAAAAACACATATGTTGATTGTGAAAGTTTCTATTATTTGAAAAATCCCTGAAATAACCCAAGTACAAAACTACCCAGTATGTATAACTGTATCTGTGTTCATGGCCTGTACAGAGCCCAAGTTACCAGGAGCGCAAAAATAGGCATTTTTCTACATTTTCACTCCTTCAAATGCACTAAAATATTTGAAAACTATTCAGTTTCCTCTGTATACATTGGATGAAGCACCATACTGTTATGAGATAATGTACTGTAGGGGGCACCAGAAGTGCAAAATTATACCAACCACGACCTCTGATTTTTCGTACTTTTGTCATTTTAAAAAGCCGCATTTATAACATCGTGTGGCTACCGGTTGCCATGCTAAAAAGGGCAACATGAGAATCTCGCCCTGCATAAAAGCACGAGATTCTCATGTTGCCTCCTTAAACAGTGCTTCAACACATTGTGGGGACTTACAACCTTATACTAATGCACCTCCTGCTTTAAGCTAGACATTAACTGCATCAACGTCTGCACGGAATACAAGCATTATCACAATATGCCCCTTTAACTGCCCCAGGCTGCTTCAGTATCCCCATAACTTAAAGTACAAAGCACTGCTTCCTACCAGACCTGTGAGATTAACTTTAGTATTGGGGTAATTTCATAAAGGAATACTAAGGGATTTTGTCCAGGTTTTATCTTGTCAAACTGATCTTGTCAAACAAAATCTATTGAACTGCAGAGCAGTTTGTATGTGTACTGTGAGGAGCAGTGCATTTGTGTATCTCACAGAGCAGTTTGTATGTGTACAGTTCAGAACAATGTGTGTTTAAACACAGATTGCTGTTAAATGAAAAAGTATACTTCATTTTCCTCCTCTGATGTCTTTCATCCATTTCATGTCGATACATGTCAGCCTGCTTCTTCGTGTCAGTAAGCTGGTTTTTGGCAGTACTTAGAAGCTCAGACACGCTGTTTAAAGAGGTGACATGAGAATCTCGCTCTTTTATGCAAGGCAAGATTCTCATGTCGCCTTTTTCAGCATGGTGACCTGATGAATGTGCCGTGTAGTGACACAATGTTGTAAATGTGACATTTTAAAAGTGAACCCTTTTTTCCAAACATGACTTGTCTGCACTAAAATGGTTATAACAGCTACAGAAGTGAAGAAAAGGTAGACAAAACACAACATTTTGGAAGGAAGACAACCTACCACTAGAAAAGAGGGGCCATTTACTTTTCTACCTCTTGCCTGGTTTGTACAAATGTTTCCAGAAGGTGGAGATAAAGGGAAAAATTGGCATTTTGTTTTTACATTTCCACCCCTTCAAATGTACAGAAATCTGTGATATCTAGGGAATTTCCAACTCTAATAATTAGCTCTTAGGAGAAAACTGGCACCCCATTGGTAAGAGCTGACATACTGTAGGGGTGCCAGAGACACAAATTACCCACACTACAACCTTGCATTTTTTTTACATTTTTTTTCAAACATGACTTGCTTATACTAGATTGGTTATAACATAATTTGGAAGAAAGATAACCTTCCGCATTAAGTGAGGGGACACTTGCTATTCTACCTGGCCCGGTTAGAGTAGGCAGGATTTTAGAAAGCCATTGGCTGGGATGTTCTTCACATATCAGCCAACCAGATTCAAGAACAGCCGCTCGAATCTGGTTGGTTGGGATGTGAAGAACATCCCAGGCAATGGCAGTGAGGGCAATAGAAGTGAGCCTGCCCATATATAAAGGCAGGTTCACTTCAAATGCCCTCAGTGTGTTACGGGCATCGGCCCATACACAGCTAATGAGGATCATCGTGGGACATTTCTGTCTCCGCCGCCGCCGCCGCCCTCGCAGCCACTTCAAGCGGCAGAGACAACATATATAAGCTAAGTGTCATTGCGCATGTGTGAATTACATTGATTGCTGTATCTATGGACCTTTTTATTCATGGGCATGTATTTTATGGGGCATTACATGGATTCATATGTGGCTATATCTATGGGACACTAAAATTACACCCTACGAGTGACAGTGAGGTACACAATGATTGCTTTGCAATGCGTTGCGTACCCCTCTGCCACTCAAAGGTTTCTGGAATGTATTTGTTCATGCTTAATGCTCATATATTTATTTTATTTCACAGGGAGAAGGCGGAAGACTGAAGAAAGAAGACAGAAGGAAGAGAAGACAGAAGGATGAGAAGACAGAAGAGAGAAGACAGAAGAGAAGACAGAAGGAAGAGAAGACAGAAGGATGAGAAGACAGAAGAGAGAAGACAGAAGAGAAGACAGAAGAGAAGACAGAAGGATGAGAAGACAGAAGGATGAGAAGACAGAAGAGAGAAGACAGAAGGATGAGAAGACAGAAGGATGAGAAGACAGAAGGATGAGAAGACAGAAGAGAAGACTGAAGGATGAGAAGACAGAAGGATGAGAAGACAGAAGGAAGAGAAGACAGAAGAGAGAAGACAGAAAAGAGAAGACAGAAGGATGAGAAGACAGAAGAGAAGACTGAAGGATGAGAAGACTGAAGGATGAGAAGACAGAAGAGAAGACTGAAGGATGAGAAGACAGAAGAGAGAAGACAGAAGAGAAGACAGAAGGATGAGAAGACTGAAGAGAAGACAGAAGGATGAGAAGACTGAAGGATGAGAAGACAGAAGAGAAGACAGAAGGATGAGAAGACAGAAGAGAGAAGACAGAAGGATGAGAAGACAGAAGAGAAGACAGAAGAGAAGACAGAAGAGAAGACAGAAGGATGAGAAGACTGAAGAGAGAAGACAGAAGGATGAGAAGACAGAAGAGAAGACAGAAGGATGAGAAGACTGAAGAGAGAAGACAGAAGGATGAGAAGACTGAAGAGAAGACAGAAGAGAAGACAGAAGGATGAGAAGACAGAAGAGAAGACAGAAGGATGAGAAGACTGAAGAGAGAAGACAGAAGGATGAGAAGACAGAAGGATGAGAAGACTGAAGAGAAGACAGAAGAGAAGACAGATGAGAAGACAGAAGGAAGAGAAGACAGAAGAGAAGACAGAAGAGAAGGACAGAAGGAAGAGAAGACAGAAGAGAAGGACAGAAGAGAAGACAGAAGAGAAGACAGAAGGAAGAGAAGACAGAAGAGAAGGACAGAAGAGAAGACAGAAGAGAAGACAGAAGAGAAGACAGAAGGATGAGAAGACAGAAGAGAAGACAGAAGAGAACGACAGAAGAGAAGACAGAAGAGAAGACAGAAGCATGAGAAGACAGAAGAGAAGACAGAAGAGAAGACAGAAGGATGAGAAGACAGAAGAGAAGACAGAAGAGAAGACAGAAGAGAAGACAGAAGAGAAGACAGAAGAGAAGACTGAAGAGAGAAGACAGAAGAGAAGACAGAAGAGAAGACTGAAGAGAGAAGACAGAAGAGAAGACAGAAGAGAAGACAGAAGAGAAGACTGAAGAGAAGACAGAAGAGAAGACTGAAGAGAGAAGACTGAAGAGAGAAGACTGAAGAGAAGACAGAAGAGAAGACAGAAGAGAAGACAGAAGAGAGAAGACAGAAGAGAAGACAGAAGAGAAGACAGAAGAGAAGACTGAAGAGAAGACAGAAGAGAAGACAGAAGAGAAGACAGAAGAGAGAAGACAGAAGAGAAGACAGAAGAGAAGACTGAAGAGAGAAGACAGAAGAGAAGACAGAAGAGAGAAGACAGAAGAGAAGACAGAAGAGAAGACTGAAGAGAAGACAGAAGAGAAGACTGAAGAGAAGACAGAAGAGAAGACAGAAGAGAAGACAGAAGAGAGAAGACAGAAGAGAAGACAGAAGAGAGAAGACAGAAGAGAAGACAGAAGAGAAGACAGAAGAGAAGACAGAAGAGAGAAGACAGAAGAGAAGACAGAAGAGAGAAGACAGAAGAGAAGACAGAAGAGAAGACTGAAGAGAAGACAGAAGAGAAGACAGAAGAGAGAAGACAGAAGAGAAGACTGAATAGAAGACAGATGAGAAGACAGAAGAGAAGACAGAAGAGAAGACTGAATAGATGAGAAGACAGAAGAGAAGGACCAGGAAGCCGAGGACTCCGCTGGACATCAGGATTAATGGTCAGTGTAACTTGTAATGTGATGATGTTTTTCACTTAGTCGGATTAACCCTATGAATGCCGGCGGGGTAATTATACCCCGCTGGCACTCAGAGGGTTAATTCTACTAACTTTTTACACAATTTAGGCACTTTGGATGTAATGATGTTGGTCTTGGGGCCCCATATCAATACATCCACTGAGGACTTTGTTTTTTTGCCAGTTAATAGCTGCGTTCGCTGCAAAAGATCCGATGTGGGACTCTACGGCCAAACAAACTGGGTCTTACATTTTAGGCGGTAATGAGTCCCTCATCGGATCTTTTTTCAGCTAACGCAGTCTATTGAATGGCAAAGTGGAGGGTTTTTTTTGTTTCTGTGGCCAAAACACACGTTAGTGTAGCAGCCGGTGCACTGGATGAACAGCCGTTAGCAGTTCATTACATGGCCCTTTGAATGGCCTACTGCATGTAAAGACACCCGTTAGTCTTTTGTTTGCCTTTAAATCGAGCCCTGAACTACTAGTCTGAAGTAGACCATATTGTCACCAACACCAGGAGTCCTTAGCTCCACCCATCACCACACTCAACACATGACCCGCCCCTTTCCCATCCACTGTTTCCTGGCACAACAAGGAAGGACAAAAAAAAAACTTTAACCCCTTGGTTTCTTTGCAATGTGTTGGAGATATCTCTAGTGTCCGAGGGGTTAAGAATAGCCTGTAAAATAATATAAAGCAGTGACATTGAGACTGGTCTGGTCACACCCACAATCCAGAATGTAGGTGTGTCTGTCACAGCTGAGGCTCCACCCTGCTCACAATTTGGACCTCTAGTCAACTGCCTACACTGCCAATGGGAAACTCCAGCCTTATTCTGGGGCAAACCAGCTGCACCATATGGGACTAACAAGCATTCCTCTTAATTAACCTCTTGAATACAAGAGAGGTCTCTAAAACATTGCTGTAGTATATAAGAGGTTAAAAGCCCTATGCCAGACTATGGTGACTTGGATTTCCCCCTATGATGTAGTTGGTGTGTTCCACTATCAATTCACTTTCATATTTATGTTTACTCACCATAAGGCCCTTAGACTTAGGAGGAATAACCAGAGGGGCGATGGCCTTTATGTCAAAAAGAATTGCCGTTCTGGAGCAAACAAACTGTTATGTAGGGAGAAAATGAAAAATTCCCAAAATTCCTATTGATTTAAATGGGGCTTTTTAAGCCCTTGAATTCTAGTGAGATCTCAAGTCTTTGCTTTGCAGTGCGTTCCATACCCGTCTGGCACTCAAATGGTTAAATAATTAGAAATGTTTAAGGGGGAGCAGCAAAGAAAGAGGAAGAGTGTAATGCTGCAGTCCAGTTTTAGGGGAGTGAGGACTAGTGATTGGTTGGGTGGGAGGTAAAGGCTACTAGCTAATTTTTTCTTGTTTATTTGTTATCCTAATAAAGTTTTCTTCACTGCTGAGGGTGGCAGTGAGGAAGGGTAATGCATAATATGAAGCCTCCGTGTTTGCTGTAAAATTAGAATGTTTAATCGTTCCTATTGTGTACTTCGTTTCCTAGATAAGCGCCAAGTATGTTCAATCAACAAGCTAGGGATTTGTGTGCATTTACTGTATGTGTATATATAAGTAGATATAATGTCCCAAAAGTCCACCCGAGACAGCCAAGACAAAAGGCCACAATAAGAAAGAAAGAAGGGACAGTAGCATCATGTACTTTGCATTGAATATTTACCAATGGCAAATGAGCTGCAGTCAGTGACTCTCCTCTTCTATAGACTATAACAGTAGAACTGTATGAACACTAGGTGAACTGTAAATGATTTCTCAGTAAAAAATCCTAAAAGTTTAAAGAGTTATAACTCTGAAACAGAACATCTCCCAGCAGTGGAAGTGAACACATTTTACTCGTCAGGAAAAAAAATAATCACAACAAGGGAGAGTTTGCCCCATTTCTGCTGTAGGTCACCCCTCTGGCATGCATGCAGGGTTATTTTTTGCTACTGCTGTTGCTGTTTTAATTCAGACATCATTGAGGGGGCATCAGTGATTGCATTCATTGTCTCCAGTGCTGATTACCATGATCAGATAGATCATACCTCCCAAGTGTCCCGCTTTGAGACCCAAATCCCTCTGTCTGTCTTTCCCATCTTGGTGTCCCTGTGTTTAGTAGATCAGACTGTGTGGTGTGTATGTAAGTGTATCACCCTGGTGTCCCTGTGTTTAGGAGATCAGACTGTGTGGTGTGTGCATAAGTGTATCACCCAGATGTCCCTGTGTTTAGGAGATCAGACAGTGTGGTGTGTATAGAAGTGTATCAAAAGAGTTGTGAGGAGCACACATCAAGCACGAACAAGATAAAGTGTCTTGTTCTAGGCATGGTAGCCTCTCATTGGTGCTACAATTCACGTTTTTCACTCCCATGTGCCATTGCTAAGAGAAAATCTCCCTATCCATATCAGACTGGTCCCGCCCACAGACAGTCCAGCTCCGAAACGTCAGGCAAATCCTCTCCACACGAGAGAAACAGCAAAACCACAAACGTACGTTTCAGCCTATGTGAGCCTTGTCAGTGTGGTGCAGCCGAATCCCTCTAGGCACATGGAAGCAAAGGCCCATGCCTGGGATGCCCTTATATTTAGGGAAACAAAAGAGTTGTGAGGAACACACATTAAGCACGAACAAGATAAAGTGTCTCTAGGCATGGTAGCCTCTCCCATGTGCCATTGCAGAGAGAAACTCTTCATATCCATCTGGTCCCACCCACAGACTGTCCAACTCCAAAATGTCAGGCAAATTCTCTCTACACACAAGAGAAACAACAAAACCACAAACATACATTTCAGCCTAAGTGAGCTTTGTTAGTGTGGTGCAGCCAAATCCCTCTAGGCACATTGAAGCAAAGGCCCATGCCTGGGATGCCCTTATACTTAGGGAGACAAAAGAGTTATGAGGAGCACACATCAAGCACGAACAAGATAAAGTGTCTTGTTCTAGGCATGGTAGCCTCTCAATGGTGCTACAACTCACGTTTTTCACTCCCATGTGCCATTGCAGAGAGGAAATCTACATATCCATATCAGACTGGTCCCGCCCACAGACATGACTTGTAGCACCATTGAGGGGTCACTATGCACAAGAACAAGACACTTTATCTTGTTTGTTCTTGATGGGTGCTTGTCACATCGTTTGTTTCTTTGTCTCCCTAAGTGGAAGGGGATACCAGGCATGGACCCTTGCTCTCCATGTGCCTAGAGGGAATAAGTTGCACCACACTGATGAGGCCTATATAGGTCAGAAGGGATGTCTGTGGTTATGCTGATTCTCTCGCTTGGGGAGGATTTGCCTGACTTTTTGGAGCAGGAATGACTGAGGGTGGGACCAGTCTAATGTGAATATGAAAATTTTCTTCTCTGCAATGGCACATGGGAGTGAAAAACATGACTTGTAGCACCACCAAGGGGTCACTAAGCCCATGAACAAAACACTATATCTTGTTCGTTCTCGATGGGTGCTTGTCACATCGTTTGTTTCTTTGTCTCCCTAAGTGCAAGGGGATACCAGTCATGGGCCCTTGTTCTCCATGTGCTTAGAGAGAATTAGCTGTACCACACCGACGAGGCCCACGTAGGCCGAAACGTACATCTGTGGTTTTGTTGATTCTCTCGTGCGGGGAGAATTTGACTGACATTTTGTAGCTGGACTGTCTGAGGGCGGGACCAGTCTGATGTGAATATGAAAATTTCCTCTCTGCAATGGCACATGGGAGTGGAAAACGTGACTTGTAGAACCATTGAGGGGTCGCTATTCCCAAGAACAAGACACTTTACCTTGTTTGTTCTCGATGGGTGCTTGTTACATCATCTGTTTCTTTGTCTATATAAGTGTATCACCCTAGTGTCCCTGTGTTTAGGAGATCAGACTGTGTGGTGTTCTGATGTCCCTGTGTTTAAGTGATCAGACTGTGTGGTGTGTAAATGAGTGTATCACCATGGTGTCCCTGTGTTTAGAAGATCAGACTGTGTGGTGTGTGTATGAATGTATCACCCTGGTGTCCCTGTGTTTAGGAGATCAGACTGTGTGGTGTGTATATAAGTATATCACCCTGGTGTCCCTGTGTTTAGGAGATCAGACTGTGTGGTGTGTATATAAGTGTATCACCCTGGTGTCCCCGTGTTTAGGAGATCATACTGTGTGGTGTGTATAGAAGTGTATCACCCTGGTGTCCCTGTGTTTAGGAGATCAGACTGTGTGGTGTATATAAGTGTATCACCCTGGTGTCCCTGTGTTTAGGAGATCAGACTGTGTGGTGTGTATATAAGTGTATCACGCTGGTGTCCCTGTGTTTAGGAGATCAGACTGTGTGGTGTGTGTATATAAGTGTATCACCCTGGTGTCCCTGTGTTTAGGAGATCAGACTGTGTGTTGTGTATTGAAGTGTATCACCCTGGTGTCCCTGTGTTTAGGAGATCAGACTGTGTGGTGTGTATATAAATGTATCACGCTGGTGTCCCTGTGTTTAGGAGATCAGACTGTGTGGTGTGTGTATATAAGTGTATCACCCTGGTGTCCCTGTGTTTAGAAGATCAGACTGTGTGGTGTGTGTGTATGAATGTATCACCCTGGTGTCCCTGTGTTTAGGAGATCAGACTGTGTGGTGTGTATATAAGTATATCACCCTGGTGTCCCTGTGTTTAGGAGATCAGACTGTGTGGTGTGTATATAAGTGTATCACCCTGGTGTCCCCGTGTTTAGGAGATCATACTGTGTGGTGTGTATAGAAGTGTATCACCCTGGTGTCCCTGTGTTTAGGAGATCAGACTGTGTGGTGTATATAAGTGTATCACGCTGGTGTCCCTGTGTTTAGGAGATCAGACTGTGTGGTGTGTGTATATAAGTGTATCACCCTGGTGTCCCTGTGTTTAGGAGATCAGACTGTGTGTTGTGTATTGAAGTGTATCACCCTGGTGTCCCTGTGTTTAGGAGATCAGACTGTGTGGTGTGTATATAAATGTATCACCCTGGTGTCCCTGTGTTTAGTAGATCAGACCGTGTGGTGTGCATATGAGTGTATCACCCTGGTGTCCCTATGTTTAGGAGATCAGACTGTGTGGTGTGTATATAAGTTTATCATCCTGGTGTCCCTGTGTTTAGGAGATCAGACTGTGTGGTCTGTATATAACTGTATCACCCTGGTGTCCCTGTGTTAAGGAGATCAGACTGTGTGGTGTGTATATAAGTATATCACCCTGATGTCCCTGTGTTTAGGAGATCAGACTGCGTGGTGTGTATATAAGTGTATCACCCTGATGTCCCTGTGTTTAGGAGATCAGACTGTGTGGTGTGTATATAAATGTATCACCCTGATGTCCCTGCGTTTAGGAGATCAGACTGTGTGATATGTATAGAAGTGTATGACACTGGTGTCCCTGTGTTTAGATCAGACTGAGTGGTGTGTATGTAGGTGTATCACCCTGGTGTCCCTGTGTTTAGGAGATCAGACTGTGTGGTGTGTGTATAAGTGTATCAGCCTGGTGTCCCTGTGTTTAGGAGATCAGACTGTGTGGTGTGTATAGAAGTGTATCACCCAGATGTCCCTGTGTTTAGGAGATCAACCAGTGTGGTGTGTATATAAGTGTATCAAAAGAGTTGTGAGGAGCACACATCAAGCACGAACAAGAGAAAGTGTCTTGTTCTAGGCATGGTAGCCTCTCAATGGTGCTACAACTCACGTTTTTCACTCCCATATGCCATTACAGAGAGAAAATTTCCATATCCATATCAGATTGACCCCACCCACAGACAGTCCAGCTCCGAAATGTCAGGCAAATCGTCTCCGCACGAGAGAAACAACAAAACCACAAATGTACATTTCGGCTTATGTGACTCTCACCAGTGTGGTGCAGCCGAATCCCTCTAGGCACATTGAAGCAAGGGCCCATGCCTAGGATGCCCTTATACTTAGGGAAACAAAAGAGTTGTGAGGAGCACACATCGAACGCGAACAAGATAAAGTGTCTTGTTCTAGGCATGGTAGCCTCTCAATGGTGCTACAACTCACATTTTTCACTCCCATGTGCCATTGCAGAGAGGAAATATCCATATCCATATCAGACTGGTCCTGCCCACAGACAGTCCATCTCTAAATGTTCAGACAAATCCTAACTGCACGAGAGAAACATCAAAACCACAAACGTACGTTGCCTCCTATGTGAGCCTCGTCAATGTGGTGCAGCCGAAACAGTCTAGGAACATGGAAGCAAGGGCCACGCCTGGGATGCCCTTATACTTAGGGTGACATAAGAGTTGTGAGGAGCACACATCAAGCACAAAGAAGATAAAGTGTCTTGTTCTAGGCATGGTAGCCTCTCAATGGTGCTACAACTCACATTTTTCACTCCCATGTGCCATTGGAGAGAGAAAAATCTCCATCTCCATCTCCATCTCCATCTCCATCTCCATCTCCATCTCCATCTCCATCGGCAAAAACCACAAAAGTATATTTCAGCCTACATGAGCCTCGTCAGTGTAGCACAGCCAAATCCCTCTAGGCACATGGAAGCAAGGGCCCATGCCTGGGATGCCCTTATACTTAGGGAGACAAAAGAGTTATGAGGAGCACACATCAAGCACGAACAAGATAAAGTGTCTTGTTCTAGGCATGGTAGCCTCTCAATGGTGCTACAACTCACGTTTTTAACTCCCATGTGCCATTGGAGAGAGGAAATCTACATATCTATATCAGACTGGTCCCGCCCACAGACAGTCCACAGACGTGACTTGTAGCACCATTGAGGGGTCACTATGCACAAGAACAAGACACTTTATCTTGTTCGTTCTCTATGGGTGTTCGTCACATCGTTTGTTTCTTTGTCTCCCTAAGTGGAAGGGGATACCAGGCATGGGCCCTTGCTCTCCATGTGCCGAGAGGGAAAAAGTTACACCACACCGACAAGGCCCATATAGGTCAGTAGGTATGGCTGTGGTTTTGCTGTTTCTCTCGTTTGGGGAGGATTTGCTTGACTTTTTGTAGCTGGAGTGTCTGAGGGCGGGACCAGTCTGATGTGGATATGGAAATTTTCTCTCTGCAATAGCACACGGGAGTGAAAAATGTGACTTGTAGTACCACTGAGGGGTCACTATGCCCAGGAACAAGACACTTTATCTTGTTTGTTCTCGATGGGTTTCTCGTCACATCATTTGTTTCTTTTTCTATATAAGTGTATCACCCTGGTGTCTCTGTGTTTAGGAGATCAGACTGTGTGGTGTATATAGAAATGTATCACTCTGGTGTCCCTGTGTTTAGACGATCAGACTGTGTGGTGTGTATATGAATGTATCACCCTGGTGTCCCTGTGTTTAGGAGATCAGACTGTGTGGTGTGTGTATATAAGTGTATCACCCTGGTGTCCCTGTGTTTAGGAGATCAGTCTGTGTGGTGTGTGTGTATATAAGTGTATCACCCTGGTGTCCCTGTGTTTAGGAGATCAGACTGCGTGGTGTGTATAGAAGTGTATCATCCTGGTGTCCCTGTGTTTAGGAGATCAGACTGTGTGGTGTGTATATAAATGTATCACCCTGGTGTCCCTTTGTTTAGGAGATCAGACTGTGTGGTGTGTATATGAGTGAATCACCCTGGTGTCCCTATGTTTAGGAGATCAGACTGTGTGGTGTGTATATAAGTTTATCATCCTGGTGTCCCTGTGTTTAGGAGATCAGACTGTGTGGTCTGTATATAACTGTATCACCCTGGTGTCCCTGTGTTTAGGAGATCAGACTGTGTGGTGTGTATATAAGTATATCACCCTGATGTCCCTGTGTTTAGGAGATCAGACTGCGTGGTGTATATATAAGTGTATCACCCTGGTGTCACTGTGTTTAGGAGATCAGACTGTGTGATGTGTATAGAAGTGTATCACCCTGGTGTCCCTGTGTTTAGGAGATCAGAGTGTGTGGTGTATATATAAGTGTATCACCCTGATGTCCCTGTGTTTAGGAGATCAGACTGTGTGGTGTGTATATAAATGTATAACCCTGGTGTCCCTGTGTTTAGGAGATCAGACTTTGTGATATGTATAGAAGTGTATGACACTGGTGTCCCTGTGTTTAGGAGATCAGACTGAGTGGTGTGTATATAAGTGTATCACCCTGGTGTCCCTGTGTTTAAGAGATCAGACTGTGTGGTGTGTATATAAGTGTATCACCCTGGTGTCCCTGTGTTTAAGAGATCAGACTGTGTAGTGTGTGTATAAGTGTATCACCCAGATGTCCCTGTGTTTAGGAGATCAACCAGTGTGGTGTGTATATAAGTGTATCAAAAGAGTTGTGAGGAGCACACATCAAGCACGAACAAGAGAAAGTGTCTTGTTCTAGGCATGGTAGCCTCTCAATGGTGCTACAACTCACGTTTTTCACTCCCATATGCCATTACAGAGAGAAAATTTCCATATCCATATCAGATTGACCCCACCCACAGACAGTCCAGCTCCGAAATGTCAGGCAAATCCTCTCCGCACGAGAGAAACAGCAAAACCACAAACGTACATTTCGGTTTATGTGACCCTCGCCAGTGTGGTGCAGCCGAATCCCTCTAGGCACGCGGAAGCAAGGGCCCATGTCTAGGATGCCCTTATACTTAGGGAAACAAAAGAGTTGTGAGGAGCACACATCAAGCGCGAACAAGATTAAGTGTCTTGTTCTAGGCATGGTAGCCTCTCAGTGGTGCTACAACTCAAGTTTTTCACTCCAATGTGCCATTGCAGAGAGGAAATATCCATATCCATATCAGACTTGTCCCGCCCACAGACAGTCCATCTCTAAATGGTCAGACAAATCCTGACTGAACGAGAGAAACATCAAAACCACAAACGTACGTTGCCGCCTATGTGAGCCTCGTCAGTGTGGTGCAGCCGAAACAGTCTAGGCACATGGAAGCAAGGGCCACGCCTGGGATGCCCTTATACTTAGGGTGACATAAGAGTTGTGAGCAGCAAACATCAAGCACGAAGAAGATAAAGTGTCTTGCTCTAGGCATGGTAGCCTCTCAATGGTGCTACAATTCACATTTTTCACTCTCATGTACCACTGCAGAGAGAAAATCTCCATATCCATATCCATATCCATATCCATATCCATATCCATATCCATATCAAACTGGTCCCGACCACAGACAGTCCAGCTCCAAAATGTCAGGCAAAACCACAAAAGTACGTTTTGGCCTACATGAGCCTCGTCAGTGTAGTGCAGCCAAAACCCTCTAGGCACATTGAAGCAAAGGCCCATGCCTGGGATGCCCTTATACTTAGGGAGAAAAAAAAGAGTTATGAGGAGGACACATCAAGCACGGACAAGATAAAGTGTCTTGTTCTAGGCATGGTAGCCTCTCAATGGTGCTACAACTCACGTTTTTAACTCCCATGTGCCATTGGAGAGAGGAAATCTACATATCTATATCAGACTGGTCCCACCCACAGATGTGACTTGTAGCACCATTGAGGGGTCACAATGCACAAGAACAAGACACTTTATCTTGTTTGTTCTCGATGGGTTTCTCATAACATCATTTGTTTCTTTTTCTATATAAGTGTATCACCCTGGTGTCCCTGTGTTTAGGAAATCAGACTGTGTGATGTGTATAGAAATGTATCACTCTGGTGTCCCTGTGTTTAAACGATCAGACTGTGTGGTGTGTATATAAGTGTATCACCCTGTTGTCCCTGTGTTTAGGAGATCACACTGTGTGGTGTGTATAGAAGTGTATCACCCTGGTGTCCCTGTGTTTAGGAGATCAGACTGTATGATGTGTATATAAGTGTATCACTCTGGTGTCCCTGTGTTTAGGAGATCAGACTGTGTGGTCTGTATATAACTGTATCACCCTGGTGTCCCTGTGTTTAGGAGATCAGACTGTGTGGTGTGTATATAAGTGTATCACCCTGGTGTCCCTGTGTTTAGGAGATCAGACTGTGTGGTGTTTGTGTATAAGTGTATCACCCTGGTGTCCCTGTGTTTAGGAGATCAGACTGTGTGGTGTGTGTATTTAAGTGTATCACTCTGGTGTCCCTGTGTTTAGGAGATTAGACTGTGTGGTGTGTATATAAGTGTATCACCCTGGTGTCCCTGTCTTTAGGAGATCAGACTGTGTGGTGTGTATAGAAGTGTATCATCCTGGTGTCCCTGTGTTTAGGAGATATGACTGTGTGGTGTGTATATGAGTGTATCACCCTGGTGTCCCTATGTTTAGGAGATCAGACTGTGTGGTGTGTATATAAGTTTATCATCCTGGTGTCCCTGTGTTTAGGAGATCAGACTGTGTGGTCTGTATATAACTGTATCACCCTGGTGTCCCTGTGTTTAGGAGATCAGACTGTGTGGTGTGTATATAAGTGTATCACCCTGGTGTCCCTGTGTTTAGGAGATCAGACTGTGGTGTTTGTGTATAAGTGTATCACCCTGGTGTCCCTGTGTTTAGGAGATCAGACTGTGTGGTGTGTGTATATAAGTGTATCAACCTGGTGTCCCTGTGTTTAGGAGATCAGACTGTGTGGTGTGTATAGAATTGTATCACCCTGATATCCCTGTGTTTAAGAGATCATACTGTGTGGTGTGTATATAAGTGTATCACCCTGGTGTCCCTGTGTTTAGGAGATCAGACTGTGTGGTGTGTATAGAAGTGTATCATCCTGGTGTCCCTGTGTTTAGGAGATCAGACTGTGTGGTGTGTATAGAAGTGTATCACCCTAGTGTCCCTGTGTTTAGGAGATCAGACTGTGTGATGTGTATAGAATTGTATCACCCTGATGTCCCTGTGTTTAGGAGATCAGACTGTGTGGTGTGTATCTAGGTGTATCACCCTGGTGTCCCTGTGTTTAGGAGATCAGACTGTGTGGTGTGTGTATAGAAGTGTATCATCCTGGTGTCCCTGTGTGTAGGAGATCAGACTGTGTGGTGTGTATATAAGTGTATCACCCTTGTGTCCCTGTGTTTAGGAGATCAGACTGTGTGGTGTGTGTATATAAGTGTAAGACAAAAAAGAGAGAGACAGTGCACACTTTCTAAGTGCAGACTCTTTCTAATCGATAAAAAACAGCCTCCATAGTGCCAAGTAGACAACCGTATCCTTCACCGTGCTCTTCACACCTTTCAAAGTGGGCAATAATCCTACTCACCTTCTCCTGAGGCAAAGTCCCGCCTTATGGTGTCAGTGCTTCTACTGGGTTATCCCCAGTAATGGTATACTACGTCACCTTGCCTTCACTGGTCCTCCTTGATCTTAAACCGTCCTGACTTTGCCTTCTGGTCCACAACGGACTCCCTCTATCTAGGGACTGCAGGATACTTTAAGGGAACCAATATAAGATGGAAGTGTTCCAAACAAAGTAATACCGGACTATGAGGCCAGTTAACAAATATTTATTAAAATATGCAAGAGGTTCACGTCTGTATTAAAGCATTCAAAACAAAAAAAGCATTCAAACAATATAATATTGTAGGTACTTTTCCTCTCCACCCAACTCATTTCCTAGCAAACAAACTGCTTCATCTGCAGCTTCGAAGCAGCTTATTTGCTGGGAAATGCGTTGGGTGGTGAGGAAAAGTGAGTGGGGTTATTGCCCACTTTGAAAGGTGTTAAAGGGATAGTAATGTTTCATAATAAAAGCAGCTCTAATTAATCATCATAGTATTTGGACTTTGGAGAGTGTTATATCAATACTGTCAGAGTTGTAGTTCCAGAGTAATTCAATGACAAAGTGTCCCCCTCCCGCCCCTTTTACTGATGTAACACTGCTCAGCCAGATCAGAAGGGAGGTGCCCAGGAAGACTGCAGAGAGGGACAATCTTCAATTAAGATAAGGGAAAAACCTGAAAAACTTGTCAAGGGGGGCAGGGCTTTCATTGTTCTCATAGGAGGAAGATTGTCCCCTTCTGTTATCTGTCTGGTCTATGGACTGCATTCCACATCTGAGAAGAGATGACTTACACTAGGTAAAAGGGGCGGGAGGGGAAACTTTGCTTGTGAATATCTCATAAACCACAAAGGTTTGAGAGATAAGACTTATATCATTCTTCATGTTTTTTAATGCCTACAAAATAAAATAAAGTTAAAACAAAGTATTACTATCCCTTTAAGAGCACAGTGAAGTAGACGGTTGTCTGCTTGGCATGGTGCAGGTTGATTTTTATCGATTAGAAACAGTCTGCACTTAGAATGTGTCCACCCTCTCTCTCTTTATTGTCTTACATTGTATCCATTGGAGAGGAACCCAGACCAGAGTTTCGTGGGGAGAATTGGTGGCAACGACACGCGGACAGTTATTAGAGGACTCTATTTCCACATGTATAGGTGTACTCCAAGTATCCAATCTCTTGAAATTGTCAGTATTGCTATATTTGATATTAGCTCTGTGGATAATAAGTGGTGGTATTAGTATATATTTCACATTGCTCCACAGCAATAAAACTCACATTAACCCCTTAGGGACCCTTGACATACCAGGACCGTCACGGTCCTTGAACTACTCAAGGACCGATGACGGTCATGGTACATCACGTACTTTTTACTTACAGCGCTCTACCGGGAGCGCTGTAAGTAAAAATAGGGCATGAAATAGACCGCTCCAAGATCGGAGCGATCTCTTTCAAGCCCCATAGTGACGCGCCGATACACGTGACAGGTCACGTGTACCGGCGCGTCAAAGTGCCCCTATGCAGTCATTATGGGACGGAAATGTCCCGTGACCGCCGGTCCTTAAGGGGTTAATGTTTGTGTAAATGTCAGTATATATGTTTAGAAATTAGTCTGTGTAAATAAAATACTTTGGTCTTGTTCTAAATCATTTATTCAGTTACTCAAAGAGGTGTCATTAGAAAAGTTCTTGGTAATGCATTGCTCACCAGTCACTCCCCAAGTAACATCACCTAAACACAAGTGTCCCTCTTTAGCCATTTAAAATGTTAGGAGGCATGGATAGATTATCAATACCAGGGGCATCAGGAGGGTCCTGAGAGACTGGAGGAGTTTTCCAGACAGTACAATATATGGAGATAACAAGCTTATGTAGAATTATTACTTACAGACACCAGGCCTAAACAGCTGGATAACAAAATCCTAAAATGTGTCTGGCAAAAACAGTACAAAATATTTCCCAAAGTACTTGGAATTGAACTGAAAGGGATTATAAAACAATGACAGCTGTATAAGAGCCGGATCAGACTTTGGGTCTCAGCTGCTGCCAAATAGAGGTAATTACGTTCCCTTTTTCTGTCTGTCTGTCACATCCTAAAGAGGCCTTGCAGCCTACAGTTCCTCACGTCCGATCAAGCCCATGTCAGGCGCTGCACTATACTGCACTTCCATCCCTCCCCCCACCACTATCACCCCACTCACTCACTATATGAACCGAAGGTTCAACCACATGTACCTCTTCATAGGGGCCGAAGGTACCACTGCACTTACCTTACCTCTTCATAGGGGCCGAAGGTATCACCGCACTTACCTTACCTCTTCATAGGGGCCGAAGGTTCCACTGCACTTACCTTACCTCTTCATAGGGGCCGAAGGTTCCACTGCACTTACCTTACCTCTTCATAGGGGCCGAAGGTTCCACTGCACTTACCTTACCTCTTCATAGGGGCCGAAGGTATCACCGCACTTACCTTACCTCTTCATAGGGGCCGAAGGTACCACTGCACTTACCTTACCTCTTCATAGAGGCCGAAGGTACCACTGCACTTATCTTACCTCTTCATAGGGGCCGAAGGTACCACTGCACTTACCTTACCTCTTCATAGGGGCCGAAGGTATCACCGCACTTACCTTACCTCTTCATAGGGGCCGAAGGTTCCACTGCACTTACCTTCCCTCTTCATAGAGGCCGAAGGTACCACTGCACTTACCTTACCTCTTCATAGGGGCCGAAGGTACCACTGCACTTACCTTACCTCTTCATAGAGGCCGAAGGTACCACTGCACTTACCTTACCTCTTCATAGAGGCCAAAGGTACCACTGCACTTACCTTACCTCTTCATAGAGGCCGAAGGTACCACTGCACTTACCTTCCCTCTTCATAGGGGCCGAAGGTACCACTGCACTTACCTTACCTCTTCATAGGGGCCGAAGGTTCCACTGCACTTACCTTACCTCTTCATAGGGGCCGAAGGTACCACTGCACTTACCTTACCTCTTCATAGGGGCCGAAGGTTCCACTGCACTTACCTTACCTCTTCATAGGGGCCGAAGGTTCCACTGCACTTACCTTACCTCTTCATAGGGGCCGAAGGTTCCACTGCACTTACCTTACCTCTTCATAGGGGCCGAAGGTACCACTGCACTTACCTTACCTCTTCATAGGGGCCGAAGGTACCACTGCACTTACCTTACCTCTTCATAGGGGCCGAAGGTATCACTGCACTTACCTTACCTCTTCATAGGGGCCGAAGGTTCCACTGCACTTACCTTCCCTCTTCATAGGGGCCGAAGGTTCCACTGCACTTACCTTACCTCTTCATAGGGGCCGAAGGTACCACTGCACTTACCTTACCTCTTCATAGGGGCCGAAGGTACCACTGCACTTACCTTACCTCTTCATAGGGGCCGAAGGTTCCACTGCACTTACCTTACCTCTTCATAGGGGCCGAAGGTACCACTGCACTTACCTTACCTCTTCATAGGGGCCGAAGGTATCACCGCACTTACCTTCCCTCTTCATAGGGGCCGAAGGTTCCACTGCACTTACCTTCCCTCTTCATAGAGGCCGAAGGTTCCACTGCACTTACCTTACCTCTTCATAGGGGCCGAAGGTACCACTGCACTTATCTTACCTCTTCATAGGGGCCGAAGGTATCACTGCACTTACCTTACCTCTTCATAGGGGCCGAAGGTTCCACTGCACTTACCTTACCTCTTCATAGGGGCCGAAGGTTCCACTGCACTTACCTTACCTCTTCATAGGGGCCGAAGGTATCACTGCACTTACCTTACCTCTTCATAGGGGCCGAAGGTACCACTGCACTTACCTTACCTCTTCATAGGGGCCGAAGGTATCACTGCACTTACCTTACCTCTTCATAGGGGCCGAAGGTTCCACTGCACTTACCTTACCTCTTCATAGAGGCCGAAGGTACCACCGCACTTACCTTACCTCTTCATAGGGGCCGAAGGTTCCACTGCACTTACCTTACCTCTTCATAGGGGCCGAAGGTATCACCGCACTTACCTTACCTCTTCATAGGGGCCGAAGGTACCACTGCACTTACCTTACCTCTTCATAGAGGCCGAAGGTATCACCGCACTTACCTTACCTCTTCATAGGGGCCGAAGGTTCCACTGCACTTACCTTACCTCTTCATAGAGGCCGAAGGTATCACCGCACTTACCTTCCCTCTTCATAGGGGCCGAAGGTTCCACTGCACTTACCTTACCTCTTCATAGGGGCCGAAGGTACCACTGCACTTACCTTACCTCTTCATAGGGGCCGAAGGTACCACTGCACTTACCTTCCCTCTTCATAGGGGCCGAAGGTTCCACTGCACTTACCTTCCCTCTTCATAGGGGCCGAAGGTTCCACTGCACTTACCTTACCTCTTCATAGGGGCCGAAGGTACCACTGCACTTACCTTCCCTCTTCATAGGGGCCGAAGGTATCACCGCACTTATCTTACCTCTTCATAGGGGCCGAAGGTATCACTGCACTTACCTTCCCTCTTCATAGGGGCCGAAGGTACCACTGCACTTACCTTACCTCTTCATAGGGGCCGAAGGTATCACTGCACTTATCTTACCTCTTCATAGGGGCCGAAGGTACCACTGCACTTACCTTACCTCTTCATAGGGGCCGAAGGTACCACTGCACTTACCTTCCCTCTTCATAGGGGCCGAAGGTACCACTGCACTTACCTTACCTCTTCATAGGGGCCGAAGGTACCACTGCACTTACCTTCCCTCTTCATAGGGGCCGAAGGTTCCACTGCACTTACCTTACCTCTTCATAGAGGCCGAAGGTACCACTGCACTTATCTTACCTCTTCATAGAGGCCGAAGGTACCACTGCACTTACCTTACCTCTTCATAGGGGCCGAAGGTATCACCGCACTTACCTTACCTCTTCATAGGGGCCGAAGGTATCACCGCACTTACCTTACCTCTTCATAGAGGCCGAAGGTTCCACTGCACTTACCTTACCTCTTCATAGGGGCCGAAGGTACCACTGCACTTACCTTACCTCTTCATAGGGGCCGAAGGTTCCACTGCACTTACCTTACCTCTTCATAGAGGCCGAAGGTATCACCGCACTTACCTTCCCTCTTCATAGGGGCCGAAGGTACCACTGCACTTACCTTCCCTCTTCATAGAGGCCGAAGGTACCACTGCACTTACCTTACCTCTTCATAGGGGCCGAAGGTATCACTGCACTTACCTTACCTCTTCATAGGGGCCGAAGGTACCACTACACTTACCTTACCTCTTCATAGGGGCCGAAGGTACCACTGCACTTACCTTCCCTCTTCATAGGGGCCGAAGGTATCACTGCACTTACCTTACCTCTTCATAGAGGCCAAAGGTATCACTGCACTTACCTTCCCTCTTCATAGGGGCCGAAGGTACCACTGCACTTACCTTCCCTCTTCATAGGGGCCGAAGGTACCACTGCACTTACCTTACCTCTTCATAGAGGCCAAAGGTATCACTGCACTTACCTTCCCTCTTCATAGGGGCCGAAGGTTCCACTGCACTTACCTTACCTCTTCATAGGGGCCGAAGGTACCACTGCACTTACCTTACCTCTTCATAGAGGCCAAAGGTATCACTGCACTTACCTTACCTCTTCATAGGGGCCGAAGGTTCCACTGCACTTACCTTACCTCTTCATAGAGGCCAAAGGTATCACTGCACTTACCTTACCTCTTCATAGGGGCCGAAGGTTCCACTGCACTTACCTTACCTCTTCATAGGGGCCGAAGGTTCCACTGCACTTACCTTACCTCTTCATAGAGGCCAAAGGTATCACTGCACTTACCTTCCCTCTTCATAGGGGCCAAAGGTATCACTGCACTTACCTTACCTCTTCATAGGGGCCGAAGGTTCCACTGCACTTACCTTACCTCTTCATAGAGGCCAAAGGTACCACTGCACTTACCTTACCTCTTCATAGGGGCCGAAGGTTCCACTGCACTTACCTTACCTCTTCATAGGGGCCGAAGGTACCACTGCACTTACCTTACCTCTTCATAGGGGCCGAAGGTACCACTGCACTTACCTTACCTCTTCATAGGGGCCGAAGGTTCCACTGCACTTACCTTACCTCTTCATAGAGGCCAAAGGTTCCACTGCACTTACCTTCCCTCTTCATAGGGGCCGAAGGTACCACTGCACTTACCTTCCCTCTTCATAGGGGCCGAAGGTTCCACTGCACTTACCTTACCTCTTCATAGGGGCCGAAGGTATCACTGCACTTACCTTACCTCTTCATAGGGGCCGAAGGTTCCACTGCACTTACCTTACCTCTTCATAGGGGCCGAAGGTATCACCGCACTTACCTTACCTCTTCATAGGGGCCGAAGGTATCACCGCACTTACCTTACCTCTTCATAGGGGCCGAAGGTTCCACTGCACTTACCTTACCTCTTCATAGGGGCCGAAGGTACCACTGCACTTACCTTACCTCTTCATAGGGGCCGAAGGTTCCACTGCACTTACCTTACCTCTTCATAGAGGCCGAAGGTATCACCGCACTTACCTTCCCTCTTCATAGGGGCCGAAGGTTCCACTGCACTTACCTTACCTCTTCATAGGGGCCGAAGGTACCACTGCACTTACCTTCCCTCTTCATAGAGGCCGAAGGTACCACTGCACTTACCTTACCTCTTCATAGGGGCCGAAGGTACCACTGCACTTACCTTCCCTCTTCATAGAGACCGAAGGTATCACCGCACTTACCTTACCTCTTCATAGGGGCCGAAGGTTCCACTGCACTTACCTTACCTCTTCATAGGGGCCGAAGGTACCACTGCACTTATCTTACCTCTTCATAGAGGCCGAAGGTATCACTGCACTTACCTTCCCTCTTCATAGGGGCCGAAGGTTCCACTGCACTTATCTTACCTCTTCATAGGGGCCGAAGGTACCACTGCACTTACCTTACCTCTTCATAGGGGCCGAAGGTATCACTGCACTTACCTTCCCTCTTCATAGGGGCCGAAGGTACCACTGCACTTATCTTACCTCTTCATAGGGGCCGAAGGTACCACTGCACTTACCTTACCTCTTCATAGGGGCCGAAGGTACCACTGCACTTATCTTACCTCTTCATAGGGGCCGAAGGTATCACCGCACTTACCTTACCTCTTCATAGGGGCCGAAGGTACCACTGCACTTACCTTCCCTCTTCATAGAGGCCGAAGGTACCACCGCACTTACCTTACCTCTTCATAGGGGCCGAAGGTACCACTGCACTTACCTTCCCTCTTCATAGGGGCCGAAGGTACCACCGCACTTACCTTACCTCTTCATAGGGGCCGAAGGTACCACTGCACTTATCTTACCTCTTCATAGGGGCCGAAGGTACCACTGCACTTATCTTACCTCTTCATAGGGGCCGAAGGTACCACTGCACTTACCTTCCCTCTTCATAGAGGCCAAAGGTTCCACTGCACTTACCTTCCCTCTTCATAGGGGCCGAAGGTACCACTGCACTTACCTTACCTCTTCATAGGGGCCGAAGGTTCCACTGCACTTACCTTACCTCTTCATAGGGGCCGAAGGTACCACTGCACTTACCTTACCTCTTCATAGGGGCCGAAGGTTCCACTGCACTTACCTTACCTCTTCATAGGGGCCGAAGGTACCACTGCACTTATCTTACCTCTTCATAGGGGCCGAAGGTACCACTGCACTTATCTTACCTCTTCATAGGGGCCGAAGGTACCACTGCACTTATCTTACCTCTTCATAGGGGCCGAAGGTACCACTGCACTTACCTTCCCTCTTCATAGAGGCCAAAGGTTCCACTGCACTTACCTTACCTCTTCATAGGGGCCGAAGGTACCACTGCACTTACCTTACCTCTTCATAGGGGCCGAAGGTATCACTGCACTTACCTTCCCTCTTCATAGAGGCCAAAGGTTCCACTGCACTTATCTTACCTCTTCATAGGGGCCGAAGGTACCACTGCACTTATCTTACCTCTTCATAGGGGCCGAAGGTACCACTGCACTTATCTTACCTCTTCATAGAGGCCGAAGGTACCACTGCACTTACCTTCCCTCTTCATAGGGGCCGAAGGTACCACTGCACTTACCTTACCTCTTCATAGGGGCCGAAGGTACCACTGCACTTATCTTACCTCTTCATAGAGGCCGAAGGTACCACTGCACTTACCTTACCTCTTCATAGAGGCCGAAGGTACCACTGCACTTACCTTACCTCTTCATAGGGGCCGAAGGTACCACTGCACTTATCTTACCTCTTCATAGGGGCCGAAGGTACCACTGCACTTACCTTACCTCTTCATAGGGGCCGAAGGTACCACTGCACTTATCTTACCTCTTCATAGAGGCCGAAGGTACCACTGCACTTACCTTACCTCTTCATAGGGGCCGAAGGTACCACTGCACTTACCTTACCTCTTCATAGGGGCCGAAGGTACCACTGCACTTACCTTACCTCTTCATAGAGGCCGAAGGTACCACTGCACTTATCTTACCTCTTCATAGGGGCCGAAGGTACCACTGCACTTACCTTACCTCTTCATAGGGGCCGAAGGTTCCACTGCACTTACCTTACCTCTTCATAGAGGCCGAAGGTACCACTGCACTTATCTTACCTCTTCATAGGGGCCGAAGGTATCACTGCACTTACCTTACCTCTTCATAGAGGCCGAAGGTATCACTGCACTTACCTTACCTCTTCATAGGGGCCGAAGGTACCACTGCACTTATCTTACCTCTTCATAGGGGCCGAAGGTTCCACTGCACTTACCTTACCTCTTCATAGGGGCCGAAGGTATCACCGCACTTACCTTCCCTCTTCATAGGGGCCGAAGGTATCACTGCACTTACCTTCCCTCTTCATAGAGGCCGAAGGTACCACTGCACTTACCTTCCCTCTTCATAGGGGCCGAAGGTACCACTGCACTTATCTTACCTCTTCATAGAGGCCGAAGGTATCACCGCACTTACCTTACCTCTTCATAGGGGCCGAAGGTTCCACTGCACTTATCTTACCTCTTCATAGGGGCCGAAGGTACCACTGCACTTACCTTCCCTCTTCATAGAGGCCGAAGGTACCACTGCACTTATCTTACCTCTTCATAGGGGCCGAAGGTTCCACTGCACTTATCTTACCTCTTCATAGGGGCCGAAGGTTCCACTGCACTTATCTTACCTCTTCATAGGGGCCGAAGGTACCACTGCACTTATCTTACCTCTTCATAGAGGCCGAAGGTACCACTGCACTTACCTTACCTCTTCATAGAGGCCGAAGGTACCACTGCACTTACCTTCCCTCTTCATAGGGGCCGAAGGTTCCACTGCACTTATCTTACCTCTTCATAGGGGCCGAAGGTACCACTGCACTTATCTTACCTCTTCATAGAGGCCGAAGGTATCACTGCACTTACCTTCCCTCTTCATAGGGGCCGAAGGTTCCACTGCACTTACCTTACCTCTTCATAGGGGCCGAAGGTACCACTGCACTTATCTTACCTCTTCATAGGGGCCGAAGGTATCACTGCACTTATCTTACCTCTTCATAGGGGCCGAAGGTTCCACTGCACTTACCTTACCTCTTCATAGGGGCCGAAGGTTCCACTGCACTTACCTTACCTCTTCATAGGGGCCGAAGGTACCACTGCACTTATCTTACCTCTTCATAGAGGCCGAAGGTATCACTGCACTTACCTTCCCTCTTCATAGGGGCCGAAGGTTCCACTGCACTTACCTTACCTCTTCATAGGGGCCGAAGGTACCACTGCACTTATCTTACCTCTTCATAGGGGCCGAAGGTATCACTGCACTTATCTTACCTCTTCATAGGGGCCGAAGGTTCCACTGCACTTACCTTACCTCTTCATAGGGGCCGAAGGTTCCACTGCACTTACCTTACCTCTTCATAGGGGCCGAAGGTACCACTGCACTTATCTTACCTCTTCATAGGGGCCGAAGGTACCACTGCACTTACCTTACCTCTTCATAGGGGCCGAAGGTACCACTGCACTTATCTTACCTCTTCATAGGGGCCGAAGGTATCACTGCACTTACCTTCCCTCTTCATAGGGGCCGAAGGTACCACTGCACTTACCTTACCTCTTCATAGGGGCCGAAGGTACCACTGCACTTACCTTACCTCTTCATAGGGGCCGAAGGTTCCACTGCACTTACCTTACCTCTTCATAGGGGCCGAAGGTACCACTGCACTTACCTTCCCTCTTCATAGAGGCCGAAGGTACCACTGCACTTACCTTACCTCTTCGTAGGGGCCGAAGGTTCCACTGCACTTACCTTACCTCTTCTTAGGGGCCGAAGGTACCACTGCACTTACCTTACCTCTTCATAGGGGCCGAAGGTATCACCGCACTTACCTTACCTCTTCATAGGGGCCGAAGGTACCACTGCACTTACCTTACCTCTTCATAGGGGCCGAAGGTTCCACTGCACTTACCTTACCTCTTCATAGAGGCCGAAGGTTCCACTGCACTTACCTTCCCTCTTCATAGGGGCCGAAGGTTCCACTGCACTTACCTTACCTCTTCATAGGGGCCGAAGGTTCCACTGCACTTACCTTACCTCTTCATAGGGGCCGAAGGTACCACTGCACTTACCTTACCTCTTCATAGGGGCCGAAGGTTCCACTGCACTTACCTTCCCTCTTCATAGGGGCCGAAGGTTCCACTGCACTTACCTTACCTCTTCATAGAGGCCGAAGGTTCCACTGCACTTACCTTCCCTCTTCATAGGGGCCGAAGGTTCCACTGCACTTACCTTACCTCTTCATAGGGGCCGAAGGTTCCACTGCACTTACCTTACCTCTTCATAGGGGCCGAAGGTTCCACTGCACTTACCTTACCTCTTCATAGGGGCCGAAGGTATCACCGCACTTATCTTACCTCTTCATAGGGGCCGAAGGTATCACCGCACTTATCTTACCTCTTCATAGGGGCCGAAGGTACCACTGCACTTATCTTACCTCTTCATAGGGGCCGAAGGTTCCACTGCACTTACCTTACCTCTTCATAGGGGCCGAAGGTACCACTGCACTTACCTTCCCTCTTCATAGGGGCCGAAGGTATCACCGCACTTATCTTACCTCTTCATAGGGGCCGAAGGTATCACCGCACTTACCTTCCCTCTTCATAGGGGCCGAAGGTTCCACTGCACTTACCTTACCTCTTCATAGGGGCCGAAGGTATCACCGCACTTACCTTCCCTCTTCATAGGGGCCGAAGGTTCCACTGCACTTACCTTACCTCTTCATAGGGGCCGAAGGTATCACCGCACTTACCTTACCTCTTCATAGGGGCCGAAGGTATCACTGCACTTACCTTCCCTCTTCATAGGGGCCGAAGGTACCACTGCACTTACCTTACCTCTTCATAGGGGCCGAAGGTTCCACTGCACTTACCTTCCCTCTTCATAGGGGCCGAAGGTTCCACTGCACTTACCTTACCTCTTCATAGGGGCCGAAGGTATCACCGCACTTACCTTCCCTCTTCATAGGGGCCGAAGGTACCACTGCACTTACCTTACCTCTTCATAGGGGCCGAAGGTATCACCGCACTTACCTTCCCTCTTCATAGGGGCCGAAGGTATCACCGCACTTACCTTCCCTCTTCATAGGGGCCGAAGGTATCACCGCACTTACCTTCCCTCTTCATAGGGGCCGAAGGTATCACCGCACTTACCTTCCCTCTTCATAGGGGCCGAAGGTATCACCGCACTTACCTTCCCTCTTCATAGAGGCCGAAGGTATCACTGCACTTACCTTACCTCTTCATAGAGGCCGAAGGTTCCACTGCACTTACCTTACCTCTTCATAGAGACCGAAGGTATCACCGCACTTACCTTCCCTCTTCATAGAGGCCGAAGGTTCCACTGCACTTACCTTACCTCTTCATAGAGGCCGAAGGTACCACTGCACTTACCTTACCTCTTCATAGAGGCCGAAGGTTCCACTGCACTTACCTTACCTCTTCATAGAGGCCGAAGGTATCACCGCACTTACCTTACCTCTTCATAGAGGCCGAAGGTATCACTGCACTTACCTTACCTCTTCATAGAGGCCGAAGGTTCCACTGCACTTACCTTACCTCTTCATAGAGACCGAAGGTATCACCGCACTTACCTTCCCTCTTCATAGAGGCCGAAGGTTCCACTGCACTTACCTTACCTCTTCATAGAGGCCGAAGGTACCACTGCACTTACCTTACCTCTTCATAGAGGCCGAAGGTTCCACTGCACTTACCTTACCTCTTCATAGAGGCCGAAGGTATCACCGCACTTACCTTCCCTCTTCATAGAGGCCGAAGGTTCCACTGCACTTACCTTACCTCTTCATAGGGGCCGAAGGTATCACTGCACTTACCTTCCCTCTTCATAGGGGCCGAAGGTTCCACTGCACTTACCTTCCCTCTTCATAGGGGCCGAAGGTATCACCGCACTTACCTTCCCTCTTCATAGGGGCCGAAGGTTCCACTGCACTTACCTTACCTCTTCATAGGGGCCGAAGGTATCACTGCACTTACCTTACCTCTTCATAGGGGCCGAAGGTACCACTGCACTTACCTTACCTCTTCATAGAGGCCAAAGGTATCACCGCACTTACCTTCCCTCTTCATAGAGGCCGAAGGTACCACTGCACTTACCTTCCCTCTTCATAGAGGCCGAAGGTATCACCGCACTTACCTTACCTCTTCGTAGGGGCCGAAGGTATCACCGCACTTACCTTCCCTCTTCATAGGGGCCGAAGGTATCACCGCACTTATCTTACCTCTTCGTAGAGGCCAAAGGTACCACTGCACTTATCTTACCTCTTCATAGAGGCCAAAGGTATCACCGCACTTACCTTACCTCTTCATAGGGGCCGAAGGTACCACTGCACTTATCTTACCTCTTCATAGAGGCCAAAGGTATCACCGCACTTACCTTACCTCTTCATAGGGGCCGAAGGTACCACTGCACTTACCTTACCTCTTCATAGGGGCCGAAGGTACCACTGCACTTATCTTACCTTTTAGTAGAGGCCGAAGGTATCACTGCACTTACCTTACCTCTTCATAGGGGCCGAAGGTACCACTGCACTTACCTTACCTCTTCATAGGGGCCGAAGGTACCACTGCACTTATCTTACCTTTTAGTAGAGGCCGAAGGTATCACCGCACTTACCTTACCTCTTCATAGGGGCCGAAGGTATCACCGCACTTACCTTACCTCTTCATAGAGGCCGAAGGTTCCACCGCACTTACCTTACCTTTTAGTAGAGGCCGAAGGTACCACCAAATTTACCCTATCTCTTCCTAGAGGCAGAAGGTTTTACAGCATTTGCCTTACCTCTTAATAGAGGCCGAAAGTAGCACAGCTCTTTTACTTATCTCTTCGTAGAGGCCAGAGGTACCACAGCTCTTACCTTACCTCTTTAAAGAGGCTGAAAGTTCCATAGCTCTTACTTTACCTCTTCATAGAGACCGAAGGTACCCCAGCTCTAACCCTACCTGTCATTGAGGCCGAAGGTACCACAGCTCTTACCTTACCTCTTTATAGACGCCAAAGGTTTCGTAACCTTTCTCTTACCAAGTAGTAGAGGTCTAGGGTACCTCAGATCTTACCTTACCTCTTTGCAGAGGCCGTAGGTTCTACCGCTTTGTCTCTTTATATGAGGCTTTAGGCCACACATTTTATCGTACCTTCCTTTGTTAAGGCTAAGCCTCCCCCTTCCCACCCCCCTTTTAATATCCTTTTGTACCTTTGCATAGGGGCTGGAGGTATTTTAAGTATTTTATGTCTCTTTTCTATTTTTAGATCAACATGAAAACGCAGATCAACCCATTCAGTCAGACAGTGAGACTCAACAAGCCAGGACCCCAGCACCTGCCCTTCGAAGTCCTTCCCTTAGAGGCTGGACAGTGGGGAAACTTATGGCAGACCTCACCCGCCAACATATTCCATTTCCCGCTTCAGCTAGAAAGGCTGAGCTTTTTAAGCTTCTGTTCTCCCCCACTTCAGTTCCCATTCCCCCTCCCTCCCCTTCCCTTTCTCCCCCACTGCCTGCACCCTCAGTCTCGGAGCAGTTTGCTCAGATTACCTGTATGTTGGCAGATATTCAAGCTAGAGTATCTTCACTAGAGAACTCCTCTCACCAAATTCCACCTGCCGTAATGATGACCGAGCAACCCCATGCAGGTACTTCATCTTCAGTGGCTCCGAGAGTTTCTCCGGAACATTTAATCCCCCCTAATATTTGTAGGGATATCATCGAGGGAAAAGATGTAAATCTGGTTACTTTACTTATAGCCTCACAAGATCTATCAGATAGTAAAATTATTAACTGTGGTGACGTGTCGGTAACGCTCCAAGGATCCTCGGCTCAATAAGAAACTGTCAGTCATGAAATTCGTCTTGGCTTTTGGCGTCTATCGGGATATAATCTGTTCTGCTTTTCCACATAGACGTCAAGAGGTAGACCATTACATGCATTTGGTGATAGATCTTGCACATAAATACAGCGGGTCTTCATTTTACGACTACCATAGATCATTTATAGCCAAAGCCGCTGCTGCGCTATCCCAATTTAATTTCGTGACTGACTGGAGCTGCCTGGACATGGAGCTCTTTTGCCGACACTTCGCCGGCCTGAAGGCACCTGCGTGCCAAAACTGCCAGTCTTCTTCCCATTCAACTGACTTCTGTCCTTCCCACCTTGTAGTGGCCGGCCCATCTGGCCTCCAAGCTGCAGCACCTCCTCAATCTATACCTCAAGATGGTGCATCTTCCCACCCTTCCCATGACAAGCAATGGAGAATCATTCATTATCTAGGTAATCACCCTATTTGTAATAACTTTAATTCACGGGGTTGTTTTTTCAGCGGCTGTAGAATGCTGCACGTCTGCTCTTACTGTAGGGATTCACACGCTAGAACCATATGCCACAAGTTAACTGCAGTTAATAAAAAATCTGGTGGAATTTATATTGATGGGCTCCGGTCTATTCTTGAATCACATCATGATAAAACCCTTACTACTTCTATTATCTCAGGCCTGTCTGAAGGCTTCCACACTGGTATTGTGGCCTACCCAGCTACTTCATTGGAATGTAAAAACCTATCTTCAGCACTAGAGGACCCAGACACTGTTACCTCCCTGCTTGCAAAGGAAGCAGAGAAAAAATGTATCATAGGCCCATTCCCTGCCCCACCCTTTCCTATATGGTGCATTAACCCCATTGGCTTAGCCACGCATACATTTTCAGGTAAGGAAAGGCTAATAATTGACCTTTCGGCTCCCCATTCTACTGCTACACCAAGTATTAACTCACTAATTCCATATAAATCATTCTCTCTAACTTACTCAACTATTGACAATGCAATATGCCTTATTCAGCAATCTCTTCCTGACTGCTGGTTATCTAAAGCCGATATCAAAGATGCCTTTAAACTTCTCCCAGTCCATCACTCTCTCTGGCATCTCCAGGGCATTTGTCGGTTAGGTACATATTATTTTGCCACGTCTCTTACCTTTGGATCACGTAGCAGCCCCAAGATCTTTGACTCATTTGCTGAGATTCTGTGTTGGCTGCTACTGAACCACTGTCGCTGGCCGGGAGTTCTCCATTAATTGATAATTCATCCTCCGCTCCAGATAGCCTTTTTACACTTAAACAGCTATTTCACTTCCTTAATATCCCCTTGTCCCCAGGAAAGTCTTGTGGCCCAATCAAAGAATTAGAATTCCTGGGCATCACTTTAGATTGCAGGCTCCTGGAAGCTAGAATTCCCCAAGCTAAACTAGAGAAAATCATTCTAATTATTACAAAAAGTGAAAATCTAGCAACTATGACTAAAGTTGAACTGCAATCCTTGATTGGATACCTATGTTTTGCCACTAGAATTCTCCCCCAGGGTCGGGCATTTCTTTCCAACCTACTCGCTCTACTGTCTTCTGCTCCCAGTTCATATTCATCTATTTCAATCAGTGACGAAGCTAAATCTGAATTACATATGTGGAATAAATTCCTGACTAATTGGAACGGTAAAGCCATGTTTCCTCCCTCCCCTTCTGTAGACAGCCCGGCTGTATTCACAGACTCCTCCGCCAACCTTGGCTTTGCAGCAGTTTGGGATCAAAATCAGATTATTAGCCCTTGGCCAATTGAAATTAAATTCTCTGATTACCTATCCGCCCCAGGTGTTACCAATATCTACCCTATGGTGGCTGCGGCAGCTACTTGGGCTCCGCTATGGGAAGGTAAAGCTGTCATTTTATATTCCTCATCTGAATACTCTCTTCAACTCCTTAAAAAAGGTAGACCTTCATTTGCCATTACCAACAAACTGTTAAAGAAGCTTAATTGGTTTTCTCTTACTCATAGATTTTTTCTTTATCCATCTCATATCTTAAATAATGTTAACTCAGCCACTATAATTCTCTCAAAAATTCAATTTCAGGTAAAGGCAGATCCGCATCCAGAAACAGCAATACCCCAGTCATTCACAGAAATAACATCAATTTGAATAAGCACAAAAAGGAAGAAGCGTACACAATCTAAGTGTAGATTATTCTTTTCCTTTTTTCTAATTCTTCAACTCCTCCACCATGTGTGGGTCTATTTTCATTCATCTCCTTCATCGTGTCAGTCACCAGATACGTAAGTGAGTATCTCACCTTTTTCAGAGGCAGTCCAGCCTCAAAGTATACTGGCATTCACTGGATAACCCCCAGTGACAGTATCCGTACCAGTTCTCACTCCTCCATTCATCTCTATGGTCCCAATTAGCACCTACTCCTGTGTCTCCGTTTGTATAGTCAACGCTTATACCCGTCCTCTATCAAGGACTTTTATTTGAGCTTACAGGTTTTTGTGACTAGGGGACACTATAGGTATACTCAGGAGTCTGGAAATGAATCTTAATATTAAATTTAATTAATCTCAAAAATAAAATTTACAAATAAAACTCTGTACAGATTAATTGAAAATAATCTCTAATCATACAATACTTCCAGACAAACAATCCAACATAGGATTACCCAACGCGTTTCGACACTTAATATAGCTTCTTCTGGGAAAAAAATAATCTACACTTAGATTGTGTATGCTTCTTCCTTTTTGTGTTTTTTCTATATATGTGGGAACTTTGACTGGAGGTCTACAGGAAGTAAGCTGCACCATTTTGTGGAAGATTTGTTTGGGAGCCTATATCGTCCATTACAAATAAGGTTATATTTGGATTTGTTACTGGTGTAATAGCGCTTAGGAAATTTGTGTGTGTTCATCAATTTGAATAACCTACTCTCAGAAGCCTCCAACATCATTCAACATGTTCTCGCCCCCAATATTAAGAAATCGTATGACAGAGCCTGGCAATCATTTCAATCTTTCTTGACTTTCACTAATTCACCCTTATCCTTCTCTCAATCCATTGTTTTAGCCTTTACTTCCCATTGTCACTTAGGGTTAAAGCTTTCACCATCTACCATCAAAACCTATATTGCCGGCATCCAACACGATCATGCTTTAATGAACCACTTACCCCTCCTATTCGTTCTCTATACAGTGTTAAACTCTTCCTAAAGGGACTTGCCAAACTACAACCATCCACCGCTAGATCCAGGTTGCCAGTTTCAGGTGAAATATTTAGAGATATGTATGATCTTTTAAAATCTGCCCTCTTCTCCTTCAGTACTAATCATACTCTTCTTGCTGCTATTTGTCTGGCATTTTTTGTTTTTTTGAGGCCGGGTGAGTTCTCCTGCCGTTCAAAGACTGATGTCTTCGTGCTCCGGGATCTACTTGTCCAGCATTCAAATCACTTTACACTCTTCCTTGCACATTCTAAAACAGACCGAACTAGTAAGGGCCATCACATCCCATTTTATGCTACAAACGACCCCTGGTGTCCCTTTCAAGCACTGGTTAACCTCACTTCAAACGATCAGCACCTCTCAGCAGAAAGCCCCCTTCTTCCAATTCACTCCGGCCCCCTCACTACGGCAGAATTCACCTCCTACGTTAGAATTTTATTATTACGACTAGGCCTTAATCCAGATCAATTTTCAGGTCATTCATTTATAATTGGGCAGCATCTGCTGCATCTAAGAATAATGTACCTGTACATATTATAAAATGCTTGAGCCGATGGCAGTCATCATGCTACTCCCGCTATATACCCAATCCTACTGAGGAAAGCCATAAAGCGCATACTAAGTTAGCTAAATGCTGTATTATCAGAAATTAAATAAACCTTTTTTGCATCAAACTGTATCCTTTTTGCCTCTATTTAGGCCTACCTCGTCTATTCGACACCTGAGCTTGCGGTACGCTCAGGGTTATAGCAAACACTTATTCATTTTATGCCGGAAGCCCAGACCACAAGTGGCAGGCTGGGCCTGAATTTGTGGGAGGGGCTGCAGGCCTTAAATACCGCTTGCCGTCTCTCTGACGGGGCGCTCCGTCTTTGTGTCCCCCTCTCCATCACCCCAATTATTATTTATTTTTAATTTATTTAGGCCTACCTCGTCTATTCGACACCTGAACTTGCGGTAAGCTCAGGGTTATAGCAAACCCTTATTCATTTTAAGCCAGAAGCCCAGACCACAATTATATAGATACACCTGACTGCTGCGTGATGGACTTCTGCCTAGGTAAGTGCTTCTGTTACACACAGTAATTATATAGATACACCTGACTGCTGTATGATGGACTCCTACCTAGGTAAGTGCTTCTGTTACACACAGTAATCATACAGATACACCTGACTGCTGTATGATGGACTCCTACCTAGGTAAGTGTTTCTGTTACACACAGTATTTATATAGAGACACCTGACTGCTGTATGATAGACTCCTACCTAGGCAAGTGCTTCTGTTACACACAGTAATTATATAGAGACACCTGACTGCTGTGTGATGGACTCCTACCTAGGTAAGTGCTTCTGTTACACACAGTAATTATAAAGATACACCTGACTGCTGTATGATGGACTCCTGCCTAGGTAAGTGTTTCTGTTACACACAGTAATCATACAGATACACCTGACTGCTGTATGATGGCCTCCTACCTAGGTAAGTACTTCTGTTACACACAGTAATTATATAGATATGCCTGACTGCTGTATGATGGACTCCTACCTAGGTAAGTGCTTCTGTTACACACAGTAATAATATAGATACACCTGACTGCTTTATGATGGACTCCTACCTAGGTAAGTGCTTCTGTTACACACAGTAATTATATAGATACACCTGACTGCTGTATGATGGACTCCTACCTAGGTAAGTGCTTCTGTTACACAGTAATTTTATGGCAGAACGGAGGCTTCATATTATGCATTAACTCTCTCTACTGCTTACTTCAGCAGCAAAGGGTTCTTTATTTCCAATACAAAAGAAAAACTTTTCCATCACCCATAGCAACCCCCCAGCCAATCACATCGGATCCCCAGTCATAAAAGGGATTACATTCTCCCATAACTCCCTCTTTCTTTGCTGCTTCCTGAGAAGATAAGTACCCATTGTTTCTTTACATTGGATTAAAACTTTGCAACAATTGTAAAATGCTTAATTTCTATTTGCAATCAATCAGTATGTTTTTAATCTCTTTTTGTCTTTCCCTGTCTAACTGCAACCTCTAAGAGGAATTATAAGGGCACTTGTTTCTATCTAGATTTAGGAGAGTTCTCCTTTATTCTATTAGCTTCCTCTGCCATTTATTAGTTTTGGTGTTTGGATCAGAGGTTTTTCACCCGCTTTGGTTTTTGGCTTGTTGTTCCTAGTGGGGAGCTGTTCCAGCTCTCGCATCGCGCGGCCATTTGCTTCAAGGTGTGTGGCCGCGCATGCGTGGCTTTCGTCGGAGGGGCCGTGTTCGGCTTACTAGCGCCATTTTATGCATCGCGGTTCCGTGCTAGTTGCTGTGGTGGCGTTGGCAAGTGCTCATAAACTCTATTCTTTATATTCCTTATATTTTCTTACCCCATTTGTTTAGCGCTCAAACTTTATTTAATCCCGCTACAACTATGTCCTCTTCTGAGGGTGAAGGCTCTGACGGTCCTGTATTCCAGTCTGCTCAATACCCAAAAAGCACTAGATCCTTCTCCTGTCAGAGGGGAGGCTCAATCTGGTGGTTCACACACCTTTTTCCTGGGTCTGCTCAGTTTTCTAAATTTGTAGAGCTTTCTATGCAGTCTGCTCATCAGAAGTTATCCTCTTCTCTTGTTGAATCCTTTTCTTTAGCAATTAAAGGGACAGGATCATTGGAATCCACTAATCTTGAGCCTACTAATTTTGTATCTATAGGTATTGCTGACAATAATTCTGCACCTACTAAACCTGCTAGTTCCCATTCTAGCTCTCATGAAGATACGGCTCGCAGTGGCGGCAAATGTAGCCGCAAACGGCGCCATGTCTACATTAATAGTCCTATTAGGACTGATGCAAACATGTCATTGACTGTTAAAGGGATAGTAATACTTCGTTTTAACTTTATTTTATTTTGTAGGCATTAAAAACACATGAATAATGATATAAGTCTTATCTCTCAAACCTTTATGGTTTAAGAGATATTCACAAGCAAAGTATCCCCCTCCCGCTCCTTTTACTGATGTCACACTGTTCAGCCAGATCAGAAGGGAGGTGCCCAGGTAGACTGCAGAGAGGGACAATCTTCAATTAAGATAAGGGAAAAACCTGAAAAGCTTGTCAAGGGGGGCAGGGCTTTCATTGTTTTCACAGGAATAAGATTGTCCCCTGCTGTTATCTGTCTGGTCTATGGACTGGATTCCACATCTGAGAAGAGATGGCTTACACTAGGTAAAAGGGGCGGGAGGGGAAACTTTGCTTGTGAATATCTCATAAACCATAAAGGTTTGAGAGATAAGACTTATATCATTCTTCATGTTTTTTTAATGCCTACAAAATAAAATAAAGTTAAAACGAAGTATTACTATCCCTTTAATGCTCCTGAACGGTGTGGCTTAGTTCCACACACCAGATCCTCCCCCCCAGAGGATACCAAAGGGGATGATAAGAACCTGAGGAGGTTACCACCTAATAAGAACCTGCGGAGGTTAAAACCTGACTCCTACTATTCCTCCTCTACTGAGGAGTCTTCAGATGAAGATTGGACCCCATCTTATGGGGAAGATGCTGACTCGAATGGGTCTCTGTCAAAGAAACAAAAATCTATATTAACAGACCCTACTGATACCCCTTCCACATCCACAGCGTCTCTGCTCCTTGATGCTAGAGGGGATCCCATGTTTGATCCGGATGGCATCAAACACCCCCGATCATCAGAGTGGACACCTAGACCTCATGTAGCTAAATACCTTGAAAACTAGGGTTACTAGATCCAAACTAAGGGCTGAATGTCCCCGACCTGTGATTGCTAATAAGGTATGCGAGACCCCTGAGTTAGACCAGAAAATGGTCAAATTCATTGCCAAATCTGGTAAAGATCCCCGAAAAGGGGTAGATCAAGCGCTTAAATCATGCCAAGACAAACTCCTTGACTCATTGGGACCCCTTACTAAGATTTTTGAACTATCAGAGGAAGCTCTGCTAACTAAATCCCCGGTTGATGTCCACGTTCTTCGTGGGTGGGTCCAAAGAGCAATTTGTATGATCGGCAACGCCAATTCGGCGATTGCCTCAGAAAGAAGGCGGGCACTACTTTTACGAATAGATCCTAAACTCACAGACATGGCAAATACTGAACCTGGCCCTTCAGCCAAAGGTCAGTTGTTTGGGGATACTTTTATTAAAGATTTAGGGAAGTTTGTTTCTTCCTTCACGGCCTTAGATAAGGCTCAAGCTTCTTTACGGAAAGTTTTCCGGCCAAATATTTTTGACAGAGCCGGGAGAGGCAGGGGCCGCTCTCCCGGCAAGGCTCGCCAACGTCAACAACAACAACAATTTCAGGCCCCCTCATTTTCCAATTACCGGGGACAGACCCCGCCAGTCTCCAGAAATCAGGGACCATTCTTCCCGACCCGTGGCAGACCTTGGAGAGCGAGATCGGGACGAGGATACTCACGTGGACGTCCCTTTTCGGATGAGTATGTGGCCTCAAACCCTTTCTTCCCCAGTTCAGGTGGGAGGCAGACTAGCGCATTTTTTCCACCATTGGTGCGATCTGACTGCAGATCCTTGGATTCTGCAGACAGTGCAGGGGTTTCAAATCGAGTTTTTCAGACATCCTTGTCAACTGAAATTTCCTCCCCCTCTCCATTTTTCCAAGACAGATGTTGCTTTAGTAGACCAAGAGCTTTCCTCTTTGCGGAAAAAAGGGGCGATCGCTCCCTTTTCCGGAACTCGCGACGGTTTCGTCAGCAACATTTTTCTGGTTCGGAAAAAGGAAGCCGGTCTCCGACCGGTGATCAATCTGCGGACCCTCAACGAGTGTGTCCTATATCGCCATTTCAAGATGGAGGGCATCCATCTTCTTCGGGACCTTCTCCTTCCAGCAGACTGGATGGTGAAAATCGATCTAAAGGATGCATACTTGACGGTTCCTATGGCTCCTTCGTCCCAAGTTTATCTTCGTTTTTGCTGGCGAACCATGATTTGGCAATTCATCTGCCTTCCTTTTGGGTTGTCGTCTGCGCCCTGGTGCTTCACGAAGCTCAGGAAGCCGGTGGTCGCCCATTTACGCAGTCGAGGCTTCAGTCTTATCATTTACCTGGACGATATGTTGATCATGTCACAGGATCCCAAAGTCTTATGCGACCACTTAGATTACACAATTCGGTTGCTCCTCAATCTGGGTTTCCTGATCAACTGGAAAAAGTCTCACTTGATTCCGTCCCAACGTTTAGAATTCTTAGGTTTCATGGTGGACTCCAAGGATGCCACCCTGAGTCTCCCAAGAACAAAGATCAAGAACATCCGCAAGGAGATTCAATACATTCTCCGCCAAGATCGAATTTCATTGCATCTCCTGGCTCGGGTGGTGGGCCTCCTGGCCGCGTCCATCCAAGCCATATTTCCAGGACCCCTACACTATTGGGCCCTTCAACATCTCAAAGCTCGTCATTTGCTCCGGTGATTAATTTATACCGACCTTATCGCCCTTTCTTCCAACGCTCGAGAAGAACTAGTTTGGTGGCTCAAACATCTAGACGCATGGAATGGCAGAGCCATTTTTGGCGTCACCCCAGACTTGGTTATAGAATCAGACGCCAGCCTTTTAGGTTGGGGTGCTCGTTTAGGAAATCTTTCGACTGGCGGCAAATGGTCCCCAGAGGAAGCTTCTCTTCACATCAACTGTCTAGAGCTTCTGGCAGGATCCTTTGCCCTAAAGAGTCTGGCCAAAGACTGTGTACACTGTTGCATACTGCTGAAGATGGACAATGTCTCAGCAGTACGATACATTAATAAATTGGGAGAAACGAAATGCAAACCTTTGGCAGATTTGGCCAAGGAGTTTTGGCATTTCTGCCTGGATCGGGACATCACGGTATTGGCAGGGCACTTACCTGGTCTTTCCAACGTGGTGGCGGATTGGAATTCAAGATATCTGACCGACCACAGCGATTGGATGCTCCATCCCAGAGTCTTTGCAGCCTTACATCGAGTCTGGGGTCCGTTTGGCATAGACCTTTTCGCTTCTCGTCTGAATCGTCAAGTTCTTCCTTTCTTCAGTTGGCGTCCGGATCTGGAAGCTTTGGCGACGGACGCTTTTCTCCAATCGTGGACACCGGGAATAAACTATGCGTTTCCCCCTTTAGCAATGATTCCTCAGACTCTTGTGGGGATTCGCCGGCAGAAGGCGACGGTAGTGGTTGTGACACCATTTTGGCCAATGCAACCATGGTTCACGGTTCTTCTGGAACTCTCTGTGGACTTTCCCCGTGTAAGGGAAAATATTTGCTTCTGCAAGGCCTACAGATGCGCATTGGCTATACTCTGCTAAAATATAATATTTCTAGCTATGTTTTGCTCTAACAGTTATAGTTTTATAAGAGCTAATTAAGAAAATGATTATCAACCTTGTGACACTGAAGTTAGTTGAACAACATGTCCAGAACAAATCTTTTTATAACTTGTTTTGTCCTTGCTGCTGTAAGGGGCATTCTGCCAAATGATGAAGTAATTTAACCGAAGTTTTTAACTCTTGATCTTCCTCTGTATTCCCATTGGTTAAATGACCGACAATGTCCATATCTGTTCATGTATCCTGGGAGGGGAAATCTCTCCCCTTAATTAACATGCCTACCACCCACTGATTTTGCATTATATAAACTGGTGAATTTCGCTTAATAAATTGGATAAGAAGTTATAGCACAAGATTCGTGTCTGTGTGTATTCATTTCTTATCCCCAGGCCTGCGACTTAGGATATCTCGGAGGAACAGTGTGGGAGTCCAAGGTCCCCGGGGAAAATATTAAATAGAGTATACAGAAGATAGAGACAGTTATCTACAACACCACGCCTTCTGCCAGTGTTTCCCCACCTGTTATCCGATCCTTCAGGCGCTCCGCACGATCTGTTACTATCCAGGGAACTGCAGCTCCTCGCATGGTTCCTCTCCGGGGTACCTCAGAGGACTCAGGATTTTCAGATTCGGCTCAAACTCTTTTGGCAGAATCGTGGGCACCGGGAACAAGAATCATGTATAGATCAGCCTGGTCGGCCTGGAGTCGTTGGTGCATGGAATGGGATTTGGATCCCGTTTCAGCATCTCCAGTAAGTGTAGTAAATTTTTTATCCTATTTGTTTGACTCAGGCAAGGCATACCGTACTATTAATTCTTACCGTTCAGCCATTTCCGCGGGTCATGCTCCTGTGGATGGCATTCCGATCGGTCAATCAGTCCTCGTTTGTCGACTCCTGAGGGGAATTCGGTTTTCGAGACCCCCTCAATCTCGTTACCAATCCCTCTGCAATGTGAACATTGTGCTTCATTTTCTAGAGCTTTGGCCTTTGAATGACCAATTATCTTTAAAACAGTTGTCGGCAAAACTTACCATGTTATTATGTTTGATTTCCTTCAAACGAGTGTCGGATGTAAGAGCTCTTGATTTTCATTCCCATTCATTTACACCGCAAGGTGTTCAGTTTCAAATTTCACGTCATACAAAAACGGCGGTTAGAGTCGTGTTTTATCCGGTTTTTCTTTCCCAACCTCAGTTGTGTGTCGTCCGGTGTTTACAGGAATATGAGCTGCGCACAAATTCTTTTCGTTCCCCTTCCTTTTCTCAACTACTCATCTCGTTTTGCAACCCTCACCTTCCGGTTTCATCGGCAACTCTGGCCCGTTGGGTCCGGTGGGTGATGCAGTTAGCAGGCATAGATATGTCTTTATTTGGAGCTCACTCCACTAGGGGGGCTATGGCTTCTAAAGCAATACAGTCTGGAGGTCGCTTAGAAGATGTCCTTCTGGCCGTGGATTGGTCCAGGGAATCGACTTTTAGAGATTTTTACCATAAACCTATTGATCATGTTGCTCATACTGTAATTTCTCATATGTGATGTAATTTGATATTTCTATGCTTTAAACTTGCATAATATGAAGCCTACGTTCTGCCATAAAATTCGTGGATTTTCCTAACAGAGTGTGAAGGAAAGTCAAAATTTTATTAAGACACGGAGGCGAATATTATCCCTCCCATTATTACCCCCCCTTTCTCATGTTTGTTCTCTTTTTCAGGTTATGGACCAGTGGAACAAGTTGGTGTCCACGTAGTTTGCTGGAATTACGGTGAATGATTCATCGGTTTTCACGGATTTCCTGGTTGTCGAAATTCTTCAGTTGTTGCGTTCCAGTTCCAATGGTTGTTTCAAACTTCAAGATAGAAGTCAGCAAGCAAGAAAGAGGGAGTTATGGGAGAATGTAATCCCTTTTATGACTGGGGATCTGATGTGATTGGCTGGGGGGTTGCTATGGGTGATGGAAAAGTTTTTCTTTTGTATTGGAAATAAAGAACCCTTTGCTGCTGAAGGAAGCAGTAGAGAGAGTTAATGCATAATATTCGCCTCCGTGTCTTAATAAAATTCTGACTTTCCTTCACACTCTGTTAGGAAAATCCACGAATTATATAGATACACCTGACTGCTGTATGATGGACTCCTACCTAGGTAAGTACTTCTGTTACACGTAGTAATTATATAGATACACCTGACTGCTGTATGATGGACTCCTACCTAGGTAAGTGCTTCTGTCACACACAGTAATTATATAGATACACCTGACTGCTGTATGATGGACTCCTACCTAGGTAAGTGCTTCTGTTACACACAGTAATTATATAGATACACCACACTGCTGTATGATGGACTCCTACCTAGGTAAGTGCTTCTGTTACACACAGTAATTATATAGATACGCCTGACTGCTGTATGATGGACTCCTTCCTAGGTAAGTGCTTCTGTTACACGTAGTAATTATATAGATACACCTGACTGCTGTATGATGGACTCCTACCTAGGTAAGTGCTTCTGTTACACACAGTAATTATATAGATACACCTGACTGTTGTAAGATGGACTCCTTCCTAGGTAAGTGCTTCTGTTACACACCGTAATTATATGGATACACCTGACTGCTGTATGATGGACTCCTACCTAGGTAAGTGCTTCTGTTACATACAGTAATTATATAGCTATACCTGACTGCTGTGTGATGGACTCCTACCTAGGTAAGTGCTTCTGTTACACACAGTAATTATATAGATACACCTGACTGCTGTGTGATGGACTCCTACCTAGGTAAGTGCTTCTGTTACACGCAATAATTATATAGATATACACCTGACTGCTGTGTGATGGACTCCTACCTAGGTAAGTGCTTCTGTTACACACAGTAATTATATAGATACACCTGACTGCTGTGTGATGGACTTCTGCCTAGGTAAGTGCTTCTGTTACACACAGTAATCATACAGATACATCTGACTGCTGTATGATGGACTCCTACCTAGGTAAGTGCTTCTGTTACATGAAGTAATTATATATACACCTGACTGCTGTATGATGGACTCCTACCTAGGTAAGTGTTTCTGTTACACACAGTAATTATATAGATACACCTGACTGCTGTGTGATGGACTCCTACCTAGGTAAGTGCTTCTGTTACACACAGTAATTATATACATACACCTGACTGCTGTGTGATGGACTTCTGCCTAGGTAAGTGCTTCTGTTACACACAGTAATCATACAGATACATCTGACTGCTGTATGATGGACTCCTGCCTAGGTAAGTGCTTCTGTTACACACAGTAATTATATAGATACACCTGACTGTTGTATGATGGACTCCAACCTAGGTAAGTGCTTCTGTTACACACAGTAATTATATAGATACACCTGACTGTTGTATGATGGACTCCTACCTAGGTAAGTGCTTCTGTTACACACAGTAATTATATAGATACACCACACTGCTGTATGATGGACTCCTACCTAGGTAAGTGCTTCTGTTACATGCAGTAATTATATATACACCTGACTGCTGTATGATGGACTCCTACCTAGGTAAGTGCTTCTGTTACACACAGTAATTATATAGATACACCTGACTGCTGTGTGATGGACTCCTACCTAGGTAAGTGCTTCTGTTACACACAGTAATTATATACATACACCTGACTGCTGTGTGATGGACTCCTACCTAGGTAAGTGCTTTTGGTACACACAGTAATTATATACATACACCTGACTGCTGTGTGATGGACTCCTACCTAGGTAAGTACTTCTGTTACACACAGTAATTATATAGATACGCCTGACTGCTGTGTAATGGACTCCTACCTAGGTAAGTGCTTCTGTTACACACAGTAATTATATAGATACGCCTGACTGCTGTGTGATGGACTCCTACCTAGGTAAGTGCTTCTGTTACACACAGTAATTATATAGATACGCCTGACTGCTGTATGATGGACTCCTACCTAGGTAAGTGCTTCTGTTACACACAGTAATTATATAGATACACCTGACTGCTGTGTGATGGACCCCTACGTAGGTAAGTGCTTCTGTTACACACAGTAATTATATAGATACACCTGACTGCTGTGTGATGGACTCCTACCTAGGTAAGTGCTTCTGTTACACACAGTAATTATATAGATACACCTGACTGCTGTGTGATTGACTCCTACCTAGGTAAGTGCTTCTGTTACACACAGTAATTAAATAGATACACCTGACTGCTGTGTGATGGACTCCTACCTAGGTAAGTGCTTCTGTTACACACAGTAATTAAATAGATACACCTGACTGCTGTGTGATGGACTCCTACCTAGGTAAGTGCTTCTGGTACACACAGTAATTATATATATACACCTGACTGCTGTATGATGGACTCTTACCTAGGTAAGTGCTTCTGTTACACACAGTAATTATATATATACACCTGACTGCTGTATGATGGACTCCTACCTAGGTAAGTGCTTCTGTTACACACAGTGATTATATAGATACACCTGACTGCTGTGTGATGGACTCCTACCTAGGTAAGTGCTTCTGTTACACACAGTGATTATATAGATACACCTGACTGCTGTATGATGGACTCCTACCTAGGTAAGTGCTTCTGTTACACACAGTGATTATATAGATGCACCTGACTGCTGTGTGATGGACTCCTACCTAGGTAAGTGCTTCTGTTACACACAGTAATTATATATATACACCTGACTGCTGTGTGATGGACTCCTACCTAGGTAAGTGCTTCTGTTACACACAGTAATTATATAGATACACCTGACTGCTGTGTGATGGACTCCTACCTAGGTAAGGGCTTCTGTTACACACAGTAATCATATAGATACGTCTGACTGCTGTGTGATGGACTCCTACCTAGGTAAGTGCTTCTGTTACACACAGTAATTATATATATATACACCTGACTGCTGTATGATGGACTCCTACCTAGGTAAGTGCTTCTGTTACACACAGTAATTATATAGATACACCTGACTGCTGTGTGATGGACTCCTACCTAGGTAAGTGCTTCTGTTACACACAGTAATTATATAGATATACACCTGACTGCTGTGTGATGGACTCCTACCTAAGTAAGCGCTTCTGTTACACACAGTAATTATGTAGATATACACCTGACTGCTGTGTGATGGACTCCTACCTAGTTAAGTGCTTCTGTTACACACAGTAATTATATAGATACACCTGACTGCTGTGTGATGGACTCCTACCTAGGTAAGTGCTTCTGTTACACACAGTAATTATATAGATACACCTGACTGCTGTGTGATGGACTCCTACCTAGGTAAGTGCTTCTGTTACACACAGTAATTAAATAGATACACCTGACTGCTGTGTGATGGACTCCTACCTAGGTAAGTGCTTCTGTTACACACAGTAATTAAATAGATACACCTGACTGCTGTGTGATGGACTCCTACCTAGGTAAGTGCTTCTGGTACACACAGTAATTATATATATACATCTGACTGCTGTATGATGGACTCCTACCTAGGTAAGTGCTTCTGTTACACACAGTAATTATATATATATACACCTGACTGCTGTATGATGGACTCCTACCTAGGTAAGTGCTTCTGTTACACACAGTAATTATATAGATACACCTGACTGCTGTGTGATGGACTCCTACCTAGGTAAGTGCTTCTGTTACACACAGTGATTATATAGATACACCTGACTGCTGTATGATGGACTCCTACCTAGGTAAGTGCTTCTGTTACACACAGTGATTATATAGATGCACCTGACTGCTGTGTGATGGACTCCTACCTAGGTAAGTGCTTCTGTTACACACAGTAATTATATATATACACCTGACTGCTGTATGATGGACTCCTACCTAGGTAAGTGCTTCTGTTACACACAGTAATTATATAGATACACCTGACTGCTGTGTGATGGACTCCTACCTAGGTAAGGGCTTCTGTTACACACAGTAATCATATAGATACGTCTGACTGCTGTGTGATGGACTCCTACCTAGGTAAGTGCTTCTGTTACACACAGTAATTATATATATACACCTGACTGCTGTATGATGGACTCCTACCTAGGTAAGTGCTTCTGTTACACACAGTAATTATATAGATACACCTGACTGCTGTGTGATGGACTCCTACCTAGGTAAGTGCTTCTGTTACACACAGTAATTATACAGATACACCTGACTGCTGTGTGATGGACTCCTACCTAGGTAAGTGCTTCTGTTACACACAGTAATTATATAGATACACCTGACTGCTGTGTGATGGACTCCTACCTAGGTAAGTGCTTCTGTTACACACAGTAATTATATAGATATACACCTGACTGCTGTGTGATGGACTCCTACCTAGGTAAGCGCTTCTGTTACACACAGTAATTTTATGGCATTTCCACGGAGGCTTCATATTATGCATTTAACCTTCTTCACTGCCTCCTAGCAGCAAAGACAAACTTTATTTAGTACATCAAATAAAGAAACAAAAAACTTGCTAGTCCTTGTAGGTATATTCCACCAATAACAAAGAGGCATCTAAGATAAATTAAGCTGCAAACACTTCCTCTTCCTCTTTCTTTGCTGCTGACCTAGCAGATAAGTACTCTATCTCACTTGTCAGTGTATTTCATGTTATTTGTGTATTGTTAACCCTTTTGTTGCCGACGCAGCGTTTCCTGTTACCTGCTTCCTTTTCAAGCATTACTGCATTGCTCCTTTGGAAGTTCTTCCTCTTCAATGTTTCTTTTTCTTTGCCTTCCGTCCTCCCCTTTGGGAGTATTATAGGCTTATTGTTCTTCCTTCTCTCCCGCTTATTAGTTTGCCTTCGGTGGCCCCTTTTCGCCGCTGCCACTATCTCTCTACATTGATCCGGATCGGCGCGCTGTGCTCTTACACAGACGCGCCTCCGGGAAACTTTTCTGTCTCTTCAGCGCATGCGCGGCTTTAGTCAGGCGTCTCGTCATCTCTCTGACAGCGCCATTTTCAAGCCTCAATAGCTACGGAGCGGTTTGTTGTCACTCATATTTGTTTCTTCACAGATATTGCTCAGTTTCACTGGTTAATTCAACTCATTCTAATTCCTCTGGTAAAATTACAATTATAAGAATATAATTATAGACATTTAATTAGTTTACACTTCCCAAAGAATTAATTTACTCAAGATATTGAGTTATCTGTCCTTTCATTTCCAATATGTCTGATAGCTCTGACTATGAGAGCCCTGTATCCCCATTAATGGAACAACATGATTCTATGGAAGCACCAAATCATAATGGTAGTAATAATAATAAAAATAAAAATTCTGAACAGGGATTGAGAGATTCAGGTTCTATTCCCTGCTTTCAACCTGAACCCCTTCATTTTCAAAAGATGATGGAAATGTCTTTACAATCTACCATGCAAAAATTATCAACCTCCTTAGCGGAGTCTTTTGCTTTGGCCTTAAAGGGCCATACCTCTAATATTGTTAATAACCCAATATCATCTAATGCCCCTATAACCCCTTCTGTAAGGGCGGAAGTTCATTCTGTATTACCTGAGGTAAATAAAAGTGAACTCAATAAAAAAGGGGGCAAATGCCTACGAAAGAGGCGTCATATTTCAGATTCAACAGAAAATGCATTAGATAAAGCATTAGTTCTTCATGAGAATCCGACCCTTTGTGGCGACATTGAACCGTGCGGCTCTGGCCCACAAGCAAGACCCTCACCTCAAGAGGAGACAATTTTGAGGAAAAAGAACCTGAGGAGGTCAAAACCTGATTCCTATTGCTCCTCATCTAATGAGGATGTTTCTGATGAGGACTGGGTATTGTCCTCCAGTGATGATGAAAGTTCTGAAGTATCTCCAGCTAAAAAGAGTAAAACTATAGACTCAGGATCTAAGGCTAATACCTCTAATATAACTAATCCAGTTATTTTGGATGCCATGGGAGACCCTCTTTTGACCCAGAGGGTATCAAACACCCCCGTTCCTCAGAGTGGACACCTACCCCCCACATTTCATTATATTTAGAAAATTGGGTGCGGAAATCTATGGACAGAAACACTAGAAACAAACTCAGGGCTGAATGTCCACGTCCTTTGGTAACTAACAAAGTGTGTGACACTCCTGAATTAGATAGTAGATTGATACAATTCATCTCTAAATCAGGAAAAGACCCTAGGAAGGGAATAGATAGGGCGTTGAAATCCTGCCAAGATAAGCTCTTAGATTCTCTAGGGCCCCTCACAAAAATTTTCGAGCTTTCTGAAGCAGCCATTCAAACTAATACCCCTATTGATATAAACGTACTTCGGGGGTGGATTCAAAGGGCCATATGCCTCATAGGTAATGCTAATACCGCCATTGCCTCTGAACGACGGAGAGCAATACTATTAAGGATTGATCCAAAATTAGCAGATATGGCCAACTCAGAACCTGGTCCGTCTGCAAACGGGCAATTATTCGGAGATTCTTTTATAAAAGAGTTGGGAAAGTTTGTATCAGCGTTTACCGCTCTAGATAAAGCCCAGACCTCGCTAAAGAAGGTTTTTAATCCTATGGTTTTCACCAGGGCCGGGAGAGGCAGGGGTCGCTCTCTCGGCCGTACCCAATATACCCAACAAAGGTTTCAGACCTCACCCCAATCATTCTTCAGGGGACAACCCCCTCAAGATTCTGGATTCCAAAGTCCATTTTTCCCCTCACGGGGCAGAGCGTGGAGAGCACGTTCCGGCAGGAGATCTTTCCGTTCACGACCCTTTTCAGGTAAGATTGCATCCGTCAATCCTTTCTTTTCAGGGAAAAGTGGGGGGCAGACTCTCCCATTTTTTCCATCAATGGTGCAATCTAACATCAGATCAATGGGTGTTACAGACTGTCAGGGGATACCGCATAGAATTTTATGCTCCACCAGTCCAAAAGACTATTCCTCCTCCCTTCCGTTTTTCAAAAACAGATGCTCTTTTAGTATATACCGAAATAAAAGAACTATTACACAAAAGGGCCATCAAACCATCTTCGGGCACCGTCCCAGGCTTTATAAGCAATATTTTCCTAGTACGGAAGAAAGATTCAGGCCTTCGTCCAGTAATCAATTTAAGATCCCTGAACGAGTACGTCCTATACCAATACTTCAAGATGGAAGGAATCCATCTCTTGAGAGATCTTCTTCTCCCATCGGACTGGTTGGTCAAGATAGACCTACAGGACGCATATCTGACGGTTCCAATGTCTGCTTCTTCTCAGACCTACCTTCGTTTCCTTTGGCATGGTCGGATATGGCAATTCACTTGCCTTCCTTTTGGTCTGTCCTCGGCATCTTGGTGCTTCACGAAGCTCCTAAAGCCTGTCATCGCGTTTTTGAGGAGTCGAGGAATTCGACTCATCATATATCTGGACGATATTCTAATTATGTCTCAAGACCAGTCCCTTCTACGCAGTCAGACCAATTGCACAATTCGTTTACTCACGAGCCTGGGTTTCCTGATCAACTGGAAAAAATCCCAGTTGATACCATCCCAGACTATAGAATTCCTAGGCTTTGTGGTGGATTCTCTTCAGACTTCCTTGAGTCTTCCAGGATCCAAAATTCGGGCCATTCGCAAGGAAATTCGTTACATCCTCAGAAGAGAATTGATCTCCTTACGGATGCTCGCTCGTGTAGTAGGCCTCTTGTCAGCCTCCATCCAGGCAATTTTTCCAGGCCCTCTCCATTACCGGGCACTTCAAAGATTGAAAGCACTTCATCTACGCAGAGGCCTCGGGTACAACGATTCCATCGCTCTTTCTTCCGATGCAAGGGAAGAACTTATTTGGTGGCTAAAGCATCTCGATGCATGGAATGGCAAAGCCATTTTTGGTATGGTGCCAGATCTAGTCATCGAATCGGACGCCAGCCTTTTAGGTTGGGGTGCTCGTTTAAACGATCTTTCTACAGGCGGAAAATGGTCCCCGCAGGAAGCGACACTACATATCAATTGCCTGGAGTTACTGGCGGGGTCCTTTGCTCTAAAGAGCCTAGCAAAAGACCGTGTCAATTGCTGCGTTCTTTTAAAGATGGACAACGTCTCGGCAGTTCAATACATCAACCGCTTAGGAGGCACGAAGTCCAAACAATTGGCAGAATTGGCCAAAGATTTTTGGCATTTTTGCCTGGACCGTAATGTAACCGTTCTCGCACAACATCTACCTGGACTTTCCAACGCAGTGGCGGATTGGAATTCCAGATACCTCTCAGATCACAGCGATTGGATGCTACACAGAGAGGTTTTTTCCCTATTACTTCAATTATGGGGACCTTTTCAGATCGATCTTTTTGCTTCCTGTTTGAATCGACAGGTCCCAAAATTTTTCAGCTGGAGACCAGACCCGGAAGCTCTGGCCACGGACGCGTTTCTCCAATCCTGGACTCCAGGAACGAATTATGCCTTTCCACCCTTTGCAATGATACCACGGACTCTTTTATCGATTCGTCGTCAACAAGCAATGGTGGTTCTAGTTACACCTTTTTGGCCAATGCAACCGTGGTTTCCTCCCCTTCTGGAGTTATCCGCGGACGTTCCTCGCCTACTTCCTTTCTTTCCCGATCTACTGACGAATCCTTCCGGCAATCCTCACGATCTAATGATGTCGGGGGAACTTCGGCTAATAGCCTGGTTCATATCGGGAGTCCCATCTGTACCGGACAAATTTCGGAATCAGCTCGTTTCCTTCTGGCGGAATCTTGGGCCCCAGGTACCCGAACCATGTATCAATCCGCCTGGTCACTGTGGAGTAGTTGGTGCCTGGAACGGGATTTGGATCCCATTTCTGCATCTCCAATAGAAGTAGTCAATTTCCTTTCCCATCTGTACGATCTAGGTAAGGCGTATCGTACTATCAATACTTACCGTTCGGCAATATCAGCAGGTCATGATTCAGTAAACGGTATTCCAGTTGGTCAGTCAACTGTCGTTTGTCGCCTCATGCGTGGGATTCGTTTTTCTAGACCTCCCCAATCTAGGTATCATTCTCTATGGAATGTGAACGATGTTCTACATTTTCTTGAGGAGTGGCCAACCAACGATAATTTATCTTTGAAACAATTATCGGCAAAATTGACCATGCTTCTTTGCTTGGTATCCTTCAAACGAGTCTCGGACGTTAGAGCTTTGGATTTACATTCCAGATCTTTCACCCCATTTGGGGTTCAATTTAGAATCTCCCGTCGTACTAAAACGTCTATTCGAACGGTTTCTTATCCCCCTTTCCCTTCGCAACCACAGTTATGTGTGGTCCGATGCTTACAAGAATATGAGAAGCGAACTACTTCACTTCGCAACCCCAATTGGTCTCAATTATTGATCTCTTTCCATAAACCATTTCTACCGGTCTCGGCGGCCACTTTAGCCCGCTGGGTCCGATGGATCATGCAGTTAGCCGGCATTGATATTGCCTTATTCGGAGCGCACTCTTCCAGGGGCGCGATGGCTTCTATGACATTACAATCAGGGGGAAGACTAGAGGATATTCTGAGGGCTGCAGATTGGTCAAGTGAATCTACTTTTAAAAATTTTTATTGTAAACCCATTGATCATGTTTCTACCAATGTGATAAATAATCTCTAACTTGTTTTTTCCTCTAGCTTTGAACTTGCATAATATGAAGCCTCCGTGGAAATGCCATAAAATTTGTGGATTTTCCTAACAGTTGTGAAGGAAAGTCAGAATTTTATAAAAGACACGGAGGCGAATATTATCCCTCCCTATGTCTACCCCCCCCCCATTCATACATATTTTTTGTGTTTTTTTTTTTATATGATGAAGGTTGGCCGTATCCTGAGGATTTCGGCTTGGCAAGACAACAGTTAAGATGTTATTGATTTTTCTCGACTTAAGTTTCGAAGAATTTATCTGGTTCAACGGATGTTTATCTTTGATTGTTAAGAAGACCCTTATTTCAGAACAGCAACACGCAAGAAAGAGGAAGTGTTTGCAGCTTAATTTATCTTAGATGCCTCTTTGTTATTGGTGGTATATACCTACAAGGACTAGCAAGTTTTTTGTTTCTCTATTTGATATACTAAATAAAGTTTGTCTTTGCTGCTAGGAGGCAGTGAAGAAGGTTAAATGCATAATATTCGCCTCCGTGTCTTTTATAAAATTCTGACTTTCCTTCACAACTGTTAGGAAAATCCACGAATTATGTAGATATACACCTGACTGCTGTGTGATGGACTCCTACCTAGGTAAGTGCTTCTGTTACACACAGTAATTATATAGATACACCTGACTGCTGTGTGATGGACTCCTACCTAGGTAAGTGCTTCTGTTACACACAGTAAATATATATATACACCTGACTGCTGTATGATGGACTCCTACCTAGGTAAGTGCTTCTGTTACACACAGTAATTATATAGATATACACCTGACTGCTGTGTGATGGACTCCTACCTAGGTAAGCGCTTCTGTTACACACAGTAATTATGTAGATATACACCTGACTGCTGTGTGATGGACTCCTACCTAGGTAAGTGCTTCTGTTACACACAGTAATTATATAGATACACCTGACTGCTGTGTGATGGACTCCTACCTAGGTAAGTGCTTCTGTTACACACAGTAATTATATATATACACCTGACTGCTGTATGATGGACTCCTACCTAGGTAAGCGCTTCTGTTACACACAGTAATTATGTAGATATACACCTGACTGCTGTGTGATGGACTCCTACCTAGGTAAGTGCTTCTGTTACACACAGTGATTATATAGATGCACCTGACTGCTGTGTGATGGACTCCTACCTAGGTAAGTGCTTCTGTTACACACAGTAATTATATATATACACCTGACTGCTGTATGATGGACTCCTACCTAGGTAAGTGCTTCTGTTACACACAGTAATTATATAGATACACCTGACTGCTGTGTGATGGACTCCTACCTAGGTAAGTGCTTCTGTTACACACAGTAATTATACAGATACACCTGACTGCTGTGTGATGGACTCCTACCTAGGTAAGTGCTTCTGTTACACACAGTAATTATGTAGATATACATCTGACTGCTGTGTGATGGACTCCTACCTAGGTAAGTGCTTCTGTCACACACAGTAATTATATAGATACACCTGACTGCTGTATGATGGACTCCTACCTAGGTAAGTGCTTCTGTTACACACAGTAATGATATACATACACCTGACTGCTGTGTGATGGACTCCTACCTAGGTAAGTGCTTCAGTTACACACAGTAATGATATACATACACCTGACTGATGTGTGATAGACTCCTACCTAGGTAAGCGCTTCTGTTACACACAGTAATTATATAGATACACCTGACTGCTGTATGATGGACTCCTACCTAGGTAAGTGCTTCTGTTACATACACAGTAATTATATAGATACACCTGACTGCTGTATGATGGACTCCTACCTAGGTAAGCGCTTCTGTTACACACAGTAATTATATAGATACACCTGACTGCTGTGTGATGGACTCCTACCTAGGTAAGTGCTTCTGTTACATACACAGTAATTATATAGATACACCTGACTGCTGTATGATGGACTCCTACCTAGGTAAGCGCTTCTGTTACACACAGTAATTATATAGATACACCTGACTGCTGTGTGATGGACTCCTACCTAGGTAAGTGCTTCTGTTACATACACAGTAATTATATAGATACACCTGACTGCTGTATGATGGACTCCTACCTAGGTAAGCGCTTCTGTTACACACAGTAATTATTTAGATACACCTGACTGCTGTATGATGGACTCCTACCTAGGTAAGTACTTCTGTTAAACACAGTAATTATATAGATATACACCTGACTGCTGTGTGATGGACTCCTACCTAGGTAAGTACTTCTGTTACACACAGTAATTATATAAATACACCTGACTGCAGTATGATGGACTCCTACCTAGGTAAGTGCTTCTGTTACACACAGTAATTACATAGATACGCCTGACTGCTGTGTGATGGACTCCTACCTAGGTAAGTGCTTCTGTTACACACAGTAATGATATACATACACCTGACTGCTGTGTGATGGACTCCTACCTAGGTAAGTGCTTCAGTTACACACAGTCATTATATAGATACACCTGACTGCTGTGTGATGGACTCCTACCTAGGTAAGTGCTTCTGTTACACACACAGTAATTATATAGATACACATGACTGCTGTATGATGGACTCCTACCTAGGTAAGCGCTTCTGTTACACACAGTAATCATATAGATACACCTGACTGCTGTGTGATGGACTCCTACCTAGGTAAGTACTTCTGTTGCACACAGTAATTATATAGATACACCTGACTGCTGTACGATGGACTCCTACCTAGGTAAGTGTTTCTGTTACACACAGTAATTATATAGATGCACCTGACTGCTGTGTGATGGACTCCTACCTAGGTAAGTGCTTCTGTTACACACAGTAATCATATAGATACACCTGACTGCTGTGTGATGGACTCCTTCCTAGGTAAGTGCTTCTGTTACACACAGTAATCATATAGATACACCTGACTGCTGTGTGATGGACTCCTACCTAGGTAAGTCCTTCTGTTACACACAGTAATTATACTGATACGCCTGACTGCTGTATGATGGACTCCTACCTAGGTAAGCGATTCTGTTACACACAGTAATTATATATATACACCTGACTGCTGTATGATGGACTCCTACCTAGGTAAGTCCTTCTGTTACACACAGTAATCATATAGATACACCTGACTGCTGTGTGATGGACTCCTACCTAGGTAAGTGCTTCTGTTACACACAGTAATCATATAGATACACCTGACTGCTGTGTGATGGACTCCTACCTAGGTAAGTCCTTCTGTTACACACAGTAATTATATAGATACACCTGACTGCGATATGAAGGGCACTAGACAACGGTATGCACAGTATTACCTACTGCTTGGAAGTTTTTTCAGGCAATATAATAAAATAAAAACACACAGGACCAGCTGGTGCAGTGATTGAATTCAGTTTTATTACAGAGAGATGTGAGTCACGATACTGAACATTCGCACTGAGACTGATGTACCAGAAAGTGACACACACCCACTGCGCACTACGAGTCATAGAAAGCATTTCTCTGCATTTAAATAGGGTTTTATCACTTTGATTGCTATAGCGGTAAACACTGCATTGCAATGAATTGGAGTCCTCTCTAGTAATCAAGGGGTTAAAAACCTAATTTAAATGAGAGAGTTTGGAGAATTTGTATTTCTCCCCTATGGTACAGCTGGTTTAATCCGGCCTTTCCCTCTTAGTACATCAGACTCCTTGTGTTACAGTGAATAGTGTTCTACTTCCTATGGACACTGATTTTTAGTTCCTACTGTCACTACATTGATTGGATACTGGAGGACGGATATTTAATTACTTCCTGTTGTGGCTCCTCCTAGAACGACTGAGGATTTCCTGTCCTGTAAGGAGAGTAAGAGAGAGAGATGAGCGTGCAGGACAGGCAGCGCAGGGCACTTTTATTGTTGGGGGAGGGGGAACCAGGGTGTGCGCCATCCGAAGGCATAAATAGTGTACTGTAAAGCGGAACTTTCACCCTATATCAATCGCATATTGCAATTAGCTTCCTAACTGTGACATTATCTGACGCAAGTACCACAATGTGAAGTAATCCTTCTCTTTACTCAGACTGACTTCCAGGCTACTTCCTGTAGACTCGTCCTCGCGGCTGCATCGTCAGTCCCTTCTGGTGCCTTTCGGCACAGTGCAGTACCTCCTAGAGGAGACCGGGACGGACAGCGCAGGCACGCAGACGTCTCTAAGACAATATGCCTGCGTGCACGCCTGGCCACCGGTCTCAGAACAAGGAAGATTACTTCACACTGTGGTACTTGCGCTGGATAATATCACTGTGAGGAAGTTAATTGCAATATGCGGAAGGATTGTGGGGGACTTGATATAGGGTGAAAGTTCCGCTTTAAACAGCAGTGGCACAATACTAGTACTGAGATTAGCACTATTATAGGCCTCAAACTGGTAGCAAGACCTGGGGATCTGAAGGGACCCTGTGCTGGATCAAAAATGTCAATTTCGAAATCAGGGGGTGAATTGTCAGTGAAGTACCTACACCTGTCTAATGCCAATTTACTAAGTTACAGACTTCCTTTAATGCCACTTCTCCAAGATACGGGCAAGAGGGCACTCTATGGGCATTCCAGGGTGGTCCTCTCATCTACTCCTTGCTTAGACCAAAGTACTGAAGAGGACAGGGAAGAAATGGAGTCGGTATACACTAATTCCCTGCACATACTACAGGGCTGGAATACATGACCTGATGACATTAAAGGCCAAGGCGGATGGAGTGTGCCCACCAGTATGGAATACAGTGATCATATGCTCTACTACATACCTTAAAGTACAGCCATTGGCATTAGGGTATTAACACTTTATGTTTTGTATTTAAAAACTGAGTGTCAGTGAGTGGGGAGGTAATGTAGGAATAATACAGAAGGTCAGTGCTAGGGGAGGTGGGTAATGCATTGCTGATCAGTGTCAGTGAGTGGGAAGGTAATGTTGGGATAAGATAGGAAGTCAGTGCTAGGGGAGGTGGGTAATACATTACTGAGCACTGTCAGTGAGTGGGGAGGTAATGTAGGGATAAAACAGGAAGTCAGTACTAGGGGAGGTAGGTAATGCATTGCTGAGCAGTGTCAGTGAGTGGGGAGGTAATGTAGGGATAAGACAGGAAGTCAGTGCTAGGGGAGGTGGGTAATGTATTACTGAGCAGTTTCAGTGAGTGAGGAGGTAATGTAGGGATAAGACAGGAAGTCAGTACTAGGGGAGGTGGGTAATGCATTACTGAGCAGTGTCATTGAGTGGGGAGGTAATGTAGGGATAAGACAGGAAGTCAGTGCTAGGGGAGGTGGGTAATGTATTACTGAGCAGTGTCATTGAGTGGGGAGGTAATGTAGGGATAAGACAGGAAGTCAGTACTAGGGGAGGTGGGTAATGCATTGCTGAGCAGTGTCATTGAGTGGGGAGGTAATGTAGGGATAAGACAGGAAGTCAGTGCTAGGGGAGGTGGGTAATGCATTACTGAGCAGTGTCATTGAGTGGGGAGGTAATGTAGGGATAAGACAGGAAGTCAGTGCTAGGGGAGGTGGGTAATGCATTACTGATCAGTGTCAGTGAGTGGAGAGGTAATGTAGGGATAAGACAGGAAGTCAGTGCTAGGGGCGGTGGGTAATGCATTGCTGATCAGTGTCAGTGAGTGGGGAGGTAATGTAGGGATAAGACAGGAAGTCAGTGCTAGGGGAGGTGGGTAATGCATTACTGAGCAGTGTCAGTGAGTGGGGTAGGTAATGTAGGGATAAGACAGGAAGTCAGTGCTAGGGGAGGTGGGTAATGTATTACTGAGCAGTGTCAGTGAGTGGGGAGGTAATGTAGGGATAAGACAGGAAGTCAGTACTAGGGGAGGTGGGTAATGCATTGCTGAGCAGTGTCATTGAGTGGGGAGGTAATGTAGGGATAAGACAGGAAGTCAGTGCTAGGGGAGGTGGGTAATGCATTACTGAGCAGTGTCAGTGAGTGGGGGAGGTAATGTAGGGATAAGACAGGAAGTCAGTGCTAGGGGAGGTGGGTAATACATTGCTGAGCAGTGTCAGTTAGTGGAGGAGGTAATGTAGGGATAAGACAGGAAGTCAGTGCTAGGGGAGGTGGGTAATGTATTGCTGAGCAGTGTCAGTGAGTGCGAAGGTAATGTAGGGATAAGACAGGAAGTCAGTGCTAGGGGAGGTGGGTAATGTATTACTGAGCAGTTTCAGTGAGTGAGGAGGTAATGTAGGGATAAGACAGGAAGTCAGTGCTAGAGGAGGTGGGTAATGCATTGCTGAGCAGTGTCAGTGAGTGGGGAGGTAATGTAGGGATAAGACAGGAAGTCAGTGCTAGGGGAGGTGGGTAATGCATTGCTGAGCAGTGTCAGTTAGTGGAGGAGGTAATGTAGGGATAAGACAGGAAGTCAGTGCTAGGGGAGGTGGGTAATGTATTGCTGAGCAGTGTCAGTGAGTGCGAAGGTAATGTAGGGATAAGACAGGAAGTCAGTGCTAGGGGAGGTGGGTAATGCATTACTGAGCAGTGTCAGTGAGTGGGGGAGGTAATGTAGGGATAAGACAGGAAGTCAGTGCTAGGGGAGGTGGGTAATGTATTACTGAGCAGTTTCAGTGAGTGAGGAGGTAATGTAGGGATAAGACAGGAAGTCAGTGCTAGAGGAGGTGGGTAATGCATTGCTGAGCAGTGTCAGTGAGTGGGGAGGTAATGTAGGGATAAGACAGGAAGTCAGTGCTAGGGGAGGTGGGTAATGCATTGCTGAGCAGTGTCAGTTAGTGGAGGAGGTAATGTAGGGATAAGACAGGAAGTCAGTGCTAGAGGAGGTGGGTAATGCATTGCTGAGCAGTGTCAGTGAGTGGGGAGGTAATGTAGGGATAAGACAGGAAGTCAGTGCTAGGGGAGGTGGGTAATGCATTACTGAGCAGTGTCAGTGAGTGGGGAGGTAATTTAGGGATAAGACAGGAAGTCAGTGCTAGGGGAGGTGGGTAATGCATTGCTGAGCAGTGTCAGTGAGTGGGGAGGTAATGTAGGGATAAGACTGGAAGTCAGTACTAGGGGAGGTGGGTAATGCATTGCTGAGCAGTGTCAGTGAGTGGGGAGGTAATGTAGGGATAAGACAGGAAGTCAGTGCTAGGGGAGGTGGGTAATGCATTGCTGAGCAGTGTCAGTGAGTGGGGAGGTAATGTAGGGATAAGACTGGAAGTCAGTACTAGGGGAGGTGGGTAATGCATTTCTGAGCAGTGTCAGTGAGTGGGGAGGTAATGTAGGGATAACAAAGGAAGTCAGTGCTAGGGGAGGTGGGTAATGTATTGCTGAGTAGTGTCAGTGAGTGGGGAGATAATGTAGGGATAATACAGAAGATCAGTGCTAGGGGAGGTGGGCAATGCATTGCTGAGCAGTGTCAGTGTGTGGGGAGGTCATGTAGGGATAAGACAGGATGTCAGTGCTAGGGGAGGTGGGTAATGCATTGCCGAGCAGTGTCAGTGAGTGGGGAGGTAATGTAGGGATAAGACAGGAAGTCAGTGCTAGGGGAGGTGGGTAATGCATTGCTGAGCAGTGTCAGTGAGTGGGGAGGTAATGTAGGGATAAGACAGGAAGTCAGTGTTAGGGGAGGTGGGTAATGCATTATTGAGCAGTGTCAGTGAGTGGGGAGGTAATGTAGGGATAAAACAGGAAGTCAGTGCTAGAGGAGGTGGGTAATGCATTGCTGAGCAGTGTCAGTGAGTGGGGGAGGTAATGTAGGGATAAGACAGGAAGTCAGTGATGGGGGAGGTGGGTAATGCATTGCTGAGCAATGTCAGTGAGTGGAGAGGTAATGTAGGGATAAGACAGGAAGTCAGTGCTAGGGGAGGTGGGTAATGCATTGCTGAGCAGTGTCAGTGAGTGGGGGAAGTAATGTAGAGATAATACCGGAAGTCAGTGCTAGGGGAGGTGGGTAATGCATTGCTGAGCAGTGTCAGTGAGTGGGGAGGTAATGTAGGGATAAGACAGGAAGTCAGTGCTAGGGGAGGTGGGTAATGCATTGCTGAGCAGTGTCAATGAGTGGGGGAGGTAATGTAGGGATAAGACTGGAAGTCAGTACTAGGGGAGGTGGGTAATGCATTGCTGATCAGTGTCAGTGAGTGGGGGAGGTAATGTAGGTATAAGACAGGACGTCAGTGCTAGGGGAGGTGGGTAATGCATTGCTGAGCAGTGTCAGTGAGTGGGGAGGTAATGTAGGGATAATATAGGAAGTCAGTGCTAGGGGAGGTGGGTAATGCATTGCTGATCAGTGTCAGTGAGTGGGGGAGGTAATGTAGGGATAAGACAGGAAGTCAGTGCTAGAGGAGGTGGGTAATGCATTGCTGAGCAGTGTCAGTGAGTGGGGAGGTAATGTAGGGATAAGACAGGAAGTCAGTGCTAGGGGAGGTGGGTAATGCATTACTGAGCAGTGTCAGTGAGTGGGGAGGTAATTTAGGGATAAGACAGGAAGTCAGTGCTAGGGGAGGTGGGTAATGCATTGCTGAGCAGTGTCAGTGAGTGGGGAGGTAATGTAGGGATAAGACTGGAAGTCAGTACTAGGGGAGGTGGGTAATGCATTGCTGAGCAGTGTCAGTGAGTGGGGAGGTAATGTAGGGATAAGACAGGAAGTCAGTGCTAGGGGAGGTGGGTAATGCATTGCTGAGCAGTGTCAGTGAGTGGGGAGGTAATGTAGGGATAAGACTGGAAGTCAGTACTAGGGGAGGTGGGTAATGCATTTCTGAGCAGTGTCAGTGAGTGGGGAGGTAATGTAGGGATAACAAAGGAAGTCAGTGCTAGGGGAGGTGGGTAATGTATTGCTGAGTAGTGTCAGTGAGTGGGGAGATAATGTAGGGATAATACAGAAGATCAGTGCTAGGGGAGGTGGGCAATGCATTGCTGAGCAGTGTCAGTGTGTGGGGAGGTCATGTAGGGATAAGACAGGATGTCAGTGCTAGGGGAGGTGGGTAATGCATTGCCGAGCAGTGTCAGTGAGTGGGGAGGTAATGTAGGGATAAGACAGGAAGTCAGTGCTAGGGGAGGTGGGTAATGCATTGCTGAGCAGTGTCAGTGAGTGGGGAGGTAATGTAGGGATAAGACAGGAAGTCAGTGTTAGGGGAGGTGGGTAATGCATTATTGAGCAGTGTCAGTGAGTGGGGAGGTAATGTAGGGATAAAACAGGAAGTCAGTGCTAGAGGAGGTGGGTAATGCATTGCTGAGCAGTGTCAGTGAGTGGGGGAGGTAATGTAGGGATAAGACAGGAAGTCAGTGATGGGGGAGGTGGGTAATGCATTGCTGAGCAATGTCAGTGAGTGGAGAGGTAATGTAGGGATAAGACAGGAAGTCAGTGCTAGGGGAGGTGGGTTATGCATTGCTGAGCAGTGTCAGTGAGTGGGGGAAGTAATGTAGAGATAATACCGGAAGTCAGTGCTAGGGGAGGTGGGTAATGCATTGCTGAGCAGTGTCAGTGAGTGGGGAGGTAATGTAGGGATAAGACAGGAAGTCAGTGCTAGGGGAGGTGGGTAATGCATTGCTGAGCAGTGTCAATGAGTGGGGGAGGTAATGTAGGGATAAGACTGGAAGTCAGTACTAGGGGAGGTGGGTAATGCATTGCTGATCAGTGTCAGTGAGTGGGGGAGGTAATGTAGGTATAAGACAGGACGTCAGTGCTAGGGGAGGTGGGTAATGCATTGCTGAGCAGTGTCAGTGAGTGGGGAGGTAATGTAGGGATAATATAGGAAGTCAGTGCTAGGGGAGGTGGGTAATGCATTGCTGATCAGTGTCAGTGAGTGGGGGAGGTAATGTAGGGATAAGACAGGACGTCAGTGCTAGTGGAGGTGGGTAATGCATTACTGAGCAGTGTCAGTGAGTGGGGAGGTAATGCAGGGATAAGACAGGAATTCAGTACTAGGGGAGGTGGGTAATGCATTACTGAGCAGTGTCAGTGAGTGGGGAGGTAATGTAGGGATAAGACAGGAAGTCAGTACTAGGGGAGGTGGGTAATGCATTGCTGAGCAGTGTCAGTGAGTGGGGAGGTAATGCAGGGATAAGACAGGAATTCAGTACTAGGGGAGGTGGGTAATGCATTACTGAGCAGTGTCAGTGAGTGGGGAGGTAATGTAGGGATAAGACAGGAAGTCAGTACTAGGGGAGGTGGGTAATGCATTACTGAGCAGTGTCAGTGAGTGGGGAAGGTATTCATTCATCACACATTGTGGGGATATTAGTTCATCTCTAAAGTTAATAGCATAAAATGCCAGATGGTGCCACCAACAAATAATGGGTAATTTCTCACAAACTGTTCACATTAGAAATAAATGGCTAACAGAACATATAATCTATTTCTACTTCTCTTTAAAGAGACAGTTCCACATTATTTTACTTAAATATTCTGAATGTATATAATATGTAAATTAAATTGCCTACACTTTTATGTACCTGACAGTGAGCTCTCTGAATGTGTTTCCAGAGAGATTTCTGTGTGGGACTGTGATAGCAGACGAAGTATAACAATGTAACATAGATACAATGTTAGACCATACAGACACGTCAGTGCTACAGAGAGAGTGCAGCATTGTATCACTAGCACTGATGTCACATTCCCTGACAGAAAGCTCTCTGTAATCATGGACCCAGGAGCTCACTGTCTGTGACATAAAGGTGCAAACAGAAAAGGTGAAGATAAAAACTAAACAAACTAATAAACCAAAGGTCTAGTCAATGTGATTATGTAATGTCAAAACCCGGTGGAACTGTCCCTTTAAAATGAAGTAAACTAATTTTAGGTTGACAGGATCACTTTAACCCGTTATATACTACAGAGGTCTCCAATGCATTGCTAGCTAATGGACTGGAAATCTCTCTGGCATACAAGGGGTTAAGTGGGCCAACTAATTTATACTTGGCCCAGGACCCTCCAGTGGCTTAAATCAGCCCTGACTCCTGCCTTCCCTTTGGTGTGAGGGGGGTAACAAGTAAAATATATATAAATTGGCTTTAGGCAGGAGTGGAATCATATTGTATACTCCCCTGAGTGTGTACTTACCTTATTCTGCTGGACAGGGGTGCCCGTACGATGCGTATCCGTTCTCATCTGGAAAGGTAAATACAGGAGACAGGTCAGGAGGGTGAATAAGATACCCCCCCCCATTATACACCAGTGGTGGGAGCGTCAGTCAGTCCAGACACTCCCACTGCTGAACTCCTATCCTATCAGATACTAACATTCTACATTTTTCTTCCTCCCAGCTGCCACTTCTTTCCAGGTACTAATATTTTACATATCTTTTCTTACCAACTGCCATTTCCTACCAGATATTAACATTCCACATACATTTTCCTCCTGCCACTCACTGTCACATAATAACATTCCACATATCTTTTTCCCAACTGTCATATCCTACCAGATACATTACATTCTGCACTCCATTCCCTCCCAGCTGACACTCCCTGCCAGATACTAACATTCTATATTGCTCTCCCTCCCAACTACCACTTCCTGCTAGATACTGCAGGCAGAGAAAGGGTGAGATTATGAACTATAGGACTGTTCCCATGGCTCTGAGGAAATGACCACGGGATTAAAAGTGTCTTGTGTTGACCCTATGCTGCCCCTTTTAGACTCTAGTTGATAGGACACATGTAGATCTTCTCCCCCCTTACCTATATTATCAGGATCATAGATATAAACCGAACTGTCCTTCATGTTGAGCACTGTACAGCCAATTATCAGTTCTATGGTTAAGTTATTTGTCTCTCCAGAAACCTGGAATAGAAGAGATGAGATGAGGGAAGGTGACACAGAACTGTGACAATAACAGTGGTCTGGGGGGGGGGTCTGATGGGGCGAGGAAGGAAATTCCAGAGCTCAGGTGCAGTACGGGGGAAGTCCTGTAGGTGGGAGTGGGAGGAGTCCTGTAGGTATGAGTGGGAGGATGTAATGAGAGTTGCGGAGAGGAGAAGGTCATGTGCAGAGTGAAGATGGCGGGTGGGAGTGTATTTGGAAATGAGAGATAAAATATAGGGGTGTGCAGTGTTAGTGAGGGCTCTATAAGTAAGCACCAGAATTTTGACCAGAATTTTGAATTTTGCTCTGTATGCTAATGGGAGCCAGTGCAGGGACTGACAGAGGGGTGTGGTGTTAGAGAAGTGATGAGTGAGGTAGATTAGTCTTGCAGCAGAGTTCATTATGGACTGTAGCGGGGTTAGTCGGGTGAGAGGAAGGACAGTTAGTAGTGAGTTACAGTAGTCAAGACGGGACATGATTAGTGTTTGGATTAGTATTCTAGTAGTGTCTTGTGTGAGAAAGGGTCGCATTCTAGTGATGTTGTGAAGATGGAGGCGGCATGAGGTGGAGACTGACTGGATGTGAGGAATGAAGGATAGGGCAGAGTCAAATGTGACCCCCAGGCAGCGAGCTGTAGGGGTCAGTGTGATGGTAGTGTTAACAGTAAGGGTGATGTCTGGGGTAGGGCTGGTAGGAGAGGGAGGGAAGATAACTAGTTTGGTTTTGCCAAGGTTAAGTTTGAGTTGACAGGAGGACATCCAGGAAGACACAGCAGACAGACAGTCAGATACCTGGGACAGAATGGAAGGGGAGAGGTCTGGGGAGGAAAGATAGATTTGAGTGTCATCAGCACAGAGATGATGGTGAAACCCAAAGGAGTTTATTAGATTGACAAGGGATGCAGTGTAAATTGATAAGAGCAAGGGGCCCAGGACTGATCCCTGAGGCACTCCGACAGACAGTGGGAGGGGTGGAGAAGTGGTGCCGGAGTAGGAAACACTGAAGGAGCGGTTGAAGAGATATGATGAAAACCAGGAGAGGGCAGTGTCATAGAGACCTAGGGAGTGGAGGGCTTGGAGGAGGAGTGGGTGATCTCCTGTGTCAAATTGGAGGATTAGAGTAAATCGGAGGATTAGAGTAAATTGGTGGATTAGAGTAAATTGACTATTCCTTTGTGCTCCAGTCATTCACCAGTTCATCGTTGATTCCCACATGGAGCTAATGACAGTGCACACGCATTGATTTAACAAAGTGCTTTACTTACATATTATATTAAACAAATTCTAGCTAGTACTTAATTACCTACTCGAGGGTTTATCTCATAACAAGAGCCTTAGAAAATGATAGAAAATGAGTTTTTTTGTGGTATCAGAACCTTTTATTACCAATGGGTTTTAAATACAATGACCGTAGTGGACTTGCATCCATTGCAGTATTTTTAATTTCTCCTTTGACACCACAAACAAAGAGAACGAATGAAGGTTACGTTTTCATGAGACCTAATAAAAATAGTTTGAATTCTCTTTGGTAATTAAACTGTAGATAAAGGTACAACTGAGAACAATGATACAGCTCTGAACGGGTTTCTGGCTGGCTGTGTTTTGGTAAGCACTTTGGTAAGCACTTCGGTAAGCACTTCGGTAAGCACTTCGGTAGGCAATTCGGTAGGCAATTTGGTAGGCACTTTGGTAGGCACTTCGGTAGGCACTTCTGTAGGCAATTCGGTAGGCAATTCGGTAGGCACTTTGGTAGGCACTTCGGTAGGCACTTCGGTAGGCACTTTGGTAAGCACTTTGGTAAGCACTTCTGTAGGCAATTCGGTAGGTAATTTGGTAGGCACTTCGGTAGGCACTTTGGTAGGCATTTTGGTAGGCACTTCGGTAGGCACTTCGGTAAGCACTTCGGTAAGCACTTTGGTAAGCAATTCGGTAAGCACTTCTGTAGGCAATTCGGTAGGTAATTTGGTAGGCACTTCGGTAGGCACTTTGGTAGGCACTTCGGTAAGCAAGTCGGTAAGCACTTCGGTAGGCAATTCGGTAGGCAATTTGGTAGGCACTTCGGTAGGCACTTTGGTAGGCACTTCTGTAAGCACTTCGGTAGGCACTTCGGTAGGCACTTCGGTAAGCACTTTGGTAAGCAATTCGGTAAGCACTTCTGTAGGCAATTCGGTAGGTAATTTGGTAGGCACTTCGGTAGGCACTTCTGTAGGCAATTCGGTAGGCAATTCGGTAGGCACTTTGGTAGGCATTTTGGTAAGCACTTTGGTAAGCACTTCGGTAGGCACTTCGGTAGGTACTTCGGTAAGCACTTTGGTAAGCACTTCAGTAGGCACTTCGGTAAGCACTTTGGTAGGCACTTCGGTAGGCACTTCGGTAAGCAATTTGGTAAGCACTTCTGTAGGCAATTCGGTAGGCACTTCGGTAGGCAATTCGGTAGGCACTTTGGTAGGCACTTCGGTAAGCACTTCGGTAGGCACTTCGGTAGGCACTTCGGTAAGCACTTTGGTAGGCACTTCGGTAGGCACTTTGGTAGGCATTTTGGTAGGCACTTTGGTAAGCACTTCAGTAGGCACTTCGGTAGGCAGTTCAGTAAGCACTTTGGTAGGCACTTCGGTAGGCATTTTGGTAGGCACATTGGTAGGCACTTCGGTAGGCACTTTGGTAAGCACTTCGGTAGGCACTTTGGTAGGCACTTCGGTAGGCACTTCGGTAGGCACTTCGGTAGACACTTCGGTAGGCAGTTCGGTAGGCAGTTCGGTAGGCACTTTGGTAGGCACTTTGGTAGGCATTTTGGTAGGCACTTTGGTAAGCACTTCGGTAGGCACTTCGGTAGGCAGTTCGGTAGGCACTTTGGTAGGCACTTTGGTAGGCATTTTGGTAGGCACTTTGGTAGGCACTTTGGTAGGCACTTCGGTAGGCATTTTGGTAGGCACATTGGTAGGCACTTCGGTAAGCACTTCGGTAGGCACTTTGGTAGGCACTTCGGTAAGCACTTCGGTAGGCACTTTGGTAAGCACTTTCTATCCGGTTTTGATTTATTGAAGTCACAATCTGGACAATGTGATTAAATTACTATAATAGACTGATCTGGTCTGAGACTTGATGCACGGGACGAGGTGGATCATTTTAATGAACAGATTACACAATACGGGTTAGTGAACTGGTAAGGTGGCAATTTGGATGGGCGGGACACTGGGTGGGTCAGTGGATGGTCTAGTGGGTATCACAGGCCACCGCCAGGCACCCCTAAAAATCTGGTGCCCTAGGCACGTATCTAGTCTGCCTATTGGTAAATCCGGCCCTGCATATCATAGGATAAAACTGCTCCCAAAATGTGGGGAGAGGAGTGTGAATGTAAAGAGAGGGAGATGGGACAGGGGAGTATGGGGGAGGGGCCATAGGGCAGAGGTCCTAGGAGCACACACAGGTTCTCACTCACAGATTTTAGGAAGATATAAATTTTGCCATTTTTCTCCTCTGCTTTGGCCACCTGACCAGAGATCTGCAGCTGAAATGAACAGGACATAATTTATTTATTTCTTCAATAAAATAACAATATGTTGATATAAATGATGGTACTATTTTATGTATTGATGGTATATTGGGGTATTCAGAGACAGGGAGTCCCAATATCTCACCAGGTTTCCTGTCTTCTCTCCTAATACCCCAACATTCCATTATCTTTCACTGTTCTCTCCCCTAATACCTCAACGTTCCATCATCTTTCACTGTTCTCTCCCCTAATACCCCAACATTCCATCATCTCTCACTGCTCTCTCCCCTAATACCCCAACATTCCATCATCTCTCACTGCTCTCTCCCCTAATACCCCAACATTCTATCATATCTCACTGTTCTCTCCACTAATACCCCAACATTCCATCATCTCTCACTGTTCTCTCCCCTAATACCCCAACATTCTATCATCTCTCACTGCTCTCTCCCCTAATACCCAAACATTCCATCATCTCTCACTGCTCTCTCCCCTAATACCCCAACATTCCATCATCTCTCACTGTTCTCTCCACTAATACCCCAACATTCCATCATCTCTCACTGTTCTCTCCACTAATACCCCAACATTCCATCATCTCTCACTGTTCTCTCCCCTAATACCCCAACATTCCATCATCTCTCACTGTTCTCTCCCCTAATACCCCAACATTCCATCATCTTTCACTGTTCTCTCCCCTAATACCCAAACATTCTATCATCTCTCACTGCTCTCTCCCCTAATACCCAAACATTCTATCATCTCTCACTGCTCTCTCCCCTAATACCCAAACATTCCATCATCTCTCACTGCTCTCTCCCCTAATACCCCAACATTCCATCATCTCTCACTGTTCTCTCCCCTAATACCCCAACATTCCATCATCTTTCACTGTTCTCTCCCCTAATACCCCAACATGTCATCATCTCTCACTGTTCTCTCCCCTAATACCCCAACATTCCATCATCTCTCACTGTTCTCTCCCCTAATACCCCAACATTCCATCATCTTTCACTGTTCTCTCCCCTAATACCCCAACATGTCATCATCTCTCACTGTTCTCTCCCCTAATACCCCAACATTCCATCATCTCTCACTGCTCTCTCCCCTAATACCCAAACATTCCATCATCTTTCACTGTTCTCTCCCCTAATATCCCAACATTCCATCATCTCTCACTGTTCTCTCCCCTAATACCCAAACATTCCATCATCTTTCACTTTTCTCTCCCCTAATACCCCAACATTCCATCATCTCTCACTGTTCTCTCCCCTAATAAACCAACATTCCCTCATCTCTCACTGTTCTCTCTCCTTATACCCCAACATTCCCTCATCTCTAACTGCTCTCTGCTAATACCCCAACATTCCATCATCTCTTACTGTTCTCTCACCTAATACCCAAACATTCCATCATCTCTCACTGTTCTCTCCCCTAATACCCAAACATTCCATCATCTTTCACTGTTCTCTACCCTAATACCCAAACATTCCATCATCTCTCACTGTTCTCTCCCCTAATACCCAAACATTCCATCATCTTTCACTGTTCTCTACCCTAATACCCCAACATTCCATCATCTTTCACTGTTCTCTACCCTAATACCCCAACATTCCATCATCTTTCACTGTTCTCTACCCTAATACCCCAACATTCCATCATCTCTCACTGTTCTCTCCCCTAATACCCAAACATTCCATCATCTTTCACTGTTCTCTACCCTAATACCCCAACATTCCATCATCTTTCACTGTTCTCTACCCTAATACCCCAACATTCCATCATCTCTCACTGTTCTCTCCCCTAATACCCCAACATTCCATCATCTTTCACTGTTCTCTCCCCTAATACCCCAACATTCCATCATCTCTCACTGTTCTCTCCCCTAATACCCAAACATTCCATCATCTCTCACTGTTCTCTCCCCTAATATCCCAACATTCCATCATCTTTCACTGTTCTCTACCCTAATACCCCAACATTCCATCATCTTTCACTGTTCTCTACCCTAATACCCCAACATTCCATCATCTCTCACTGTTCTCTCCCCTAATACCCCAACATTCCATCATCTTTCACTGTTCTCTCCCCTAATACCCAAACATTCCATCATCTTTCACTGTTCTCTCCCCTAATACCCCAAAATTCTATCATCTCTCACTGCTCTCTCCCCTAATACCCCAACATTCCATCATCTCTCACTGTTCTCTCCCCTAATACCCCAACATTCTATCATCTTTCACTGTTCTCTACCCTAATACCCCAACATTCCATCATCTCTCACTGCTCTCTCCCCTAATACCCCAACATTCCATCATCTTTTACTGTTCTCTCCACTAATACCCCAACATTCCATCATCTCTCACTGCTCTCTCCACTAATACCCCGACATTCCATCATCTCTCACTGTTCTCTCCACTAATACCCCAACATTCCATCATCTCTCGCTGCTCTCTCCCCTAATACCCCAACATTCCATCATCTCTCACTGCTCTCTCCCCTAATACCCCGACATTCCATCATCTCTCACTGTTCTCTCCACTAATACCCCAACATTCCATCATCTCTCACTGTTCTCTCCCCTAATACCCCAACATCCCAACATTCCATCATCTTTCACTGTTCTCTCCCCAAATACCCCAACATTCCATCATCTCTCACTGTTCTCTCCCCTAATACCACAACATTCCATCATCTCTCACTGTTCTCTCCCCTAATACCCCAACATTCCATCATCTCTCACTGTTCTCTCCCCTAATACCCCAACATTCCATCATCTCTCACTGTTCTCCCCCCTAATACCGCAACATTCCATCATCTCTCACTGTTCTCTCCACTAATACCCCAACATTCCATCATCTCTCACTGTTCTCTCCCCTAATACCCAACATTCCATCATCTCTCACTGTTCTCTCCCCTAATACCCCAACATTCCATCATCTCTCACTGTTCTCCCCCCTAATACCGCAACATTCCATCATCTCTCACTGTTCTCTCCCCTAATACCCCAACATTCCATCATCTCTCACTGTTCTCTCCCCTAATACCCAACATTCCATCATATTTCACTGTTCTCTCCCCTAATACCCCAACATTCCATCATCTCTCACTGCTCTCTCCCCTAATACCCCAACAACCCCTCATCTCACTGCTCTCTCCCCTAATACCCCAACAACCCTTCAACTCTCACTGCTCTCTCCCCTAATACCCAACAACCCATCATCTCTAACTGCTCTCTGCTAATGCCCCAACATCCCAGCAGCTCTCAATGTCCTCAACCCTAATACCCCACCATCCTACCATCATTCACTGCCTTCTCCTCTAATTACCCCAAAATCCCACCAGCTCCCATTGCCCTCTTCCCTAATACCTCAACATCCCACCAGGTCTTATTACTTCTCTATTTCGTAATACTCCAACATCCCACAGATCTCAAAGGAGCTCCAAACAATGCTACATGCTGATGGCAGATTAAAAAGAATATCCCCAAGACCTCCTCTCTTGTGAACAGCCCCACAACCTGAAACAACTGATGGTGAAGAGCTCTCTTAAGAATGCAACAGAAAATGGTATTACCTGTCTACAAAGGACACGTGGAACCTGTGCCCACACATTTGTACCACAAATAAGGTGTCCATACCACATTCCCACCAAACCACAACATCAATGGAAAATTCTCCTGTGGATCATCTAATGTAGTCTGCCTCATCATGGGTGTGACATGTCCCCAAACAGGACTGTATGTGGGTGAGACAGGACAGACCATGAGAACAAGGATGAATTCTCATAGGTCCAGGGTGAACAAGAGACACCCAGTGGGTCAACTTTTTTGTCAGGGTGTCTGTACTGATGGCAAATTTTAGATAAGGATCTGGGAATATACATTGATAACTGAACTGTGGCCTGAACCCTGATAAGGAATTTGTGTCACATTATCCCCACAAAATAAACATATTTTGGTCCCATTGTGCTAGAAGGGTGCGCAATGCATTACAAGCAATGGGCTGCGAACACCTCTAGCGCTCAGACAGGTAACCCATAAATACCACAGACTTATCCATCCCTGGCTGCAGTCACATTAAACACGCTATTCACACATCAAAATGGAAATACATCTTCTAGCACTTGACCAGCTACACAGAGATGCCTCTACTGTAGTCTAGGGGATAATTTACACAGACACTGGTGATAAGATATTCACCTCTACTGGAATTTACATTTTAAAAGAATTTGCATGAAAGAATAACCTGCCATGTACTTTGTATTAATCCTTCATTATAAATATGACAGAATAGATCTAAATTATCCAATAAAAGTATGACCTTTACGCTACCAAACTCCTGCTTTTTCCACAACTAACACAATAACACATTCTACCTAACTACAACTGGGAGCGAGTACACGGTGCATGTGTTATTCTAATGCAGAAACAGCCTTCAACTCAACATTGTCCCAACATCCACCAGGTGTCACTGTTCTATCACTGTAATACCCCAACATACCACCAGGTGTCATTTGCTATCTATCTAACACCCCAATATCCCTCCAGGTGTCACTTTTCTATCTAACACCCCAACATCCCTTCAGATGTCACTTTCCTAACACCCCAACATCCCTCCAGGTGTCACTTTTCTATCTAACACCCCAACATCCCTCCAGGTCTCACTTTTCTATCTATCTAACACCGCAACATCCCTCCAGGTCTCCATTTTCTATCTATCTAACACCCCAACATCCCTCCAGGTCTCACTTTTCTATCTATCTAACACCCCAACATCCCTCCAGGTGTCACTTTTCTATCTATCTAACACCCCAACATGCCTCCAGGTCTCAACTTTCTATCTATCTAACACCCCAACATCCCTCCAGGTCTCACTTTTCTATCTATCTAACACCCCAACATGCCTCCAGGTCTCAACTTTCTATCTATCTAACACCCCAACATCCCTCCAAGTCTCACTTTTCTATCTATCTAACACCCCAACATGCCCCCAGGTCTCCATTTTCTATCTATCTAACACCCCAACATGCCTCCAGGTCTCCATTTTCTATCTATCTAACACCCCAACATCCCTCCAGGTCTCAATTTTCTATCTATCTAACACCCCAACATGCCTCCAAGTCTCACTGTTCTATCTATCTAACACCCCAACATCCCTCCAGGTGTCACTTTTCTATCTATCTAACACCCAACATCCCTTAAGGTGTCACCTTTCTATCTATCTAACACCCCAACATCCCTCCAGGTGTCACTTTTCTATCTATCTAACACCCAACATCCCTCCAGGTGTCACCTTTCTATTTATCTATGTATCTAACACCCCAGCATCCCTCCAGGTTTATCACTTACCTCACTGAGGGACTCATATAGAGAATTATATCCTGACATGATGTCCACTTCTATTATCGCCATTGGCTCTTTATTCTGAGATCCCTTATAGCTGTGAGAAGACAGGACAGGTGTGAGAGAGGAAGGGAGGAGAGAACTAGGAGAAAGAGAGAGAGGGGAGGAGGGGGAGGTGCAATGCATTATACTATAATCTAGTCCTAACATCAATAAGTAGGTGCAGCACTACCATCCAGTCCTTAGATCAATAAGTAGGTGCGACACACTGTCATCTAGTCCTTATAGCAATAAATAGGTGCAACGCACTGTCATCTAGTCCTTAAATTCCTTAGATCAATAAGTAGGTGTGTGTGTGACACACTGCACTGTCATCTAGTCATTAGATCAATAAGGAGGTGTGACGCACTGCACTGTCATCTAGTCCTTAGATCAATAAGGAGGTGTGTGTGTGACACACTGCACTGTCATGTAGTCCTTACATCAATAAGGAGGTGTGACGCACTGCACTGTCATCTAGTCCTTAGATCAATAAGGAGGTGTGACGCACTGCACTGTCATCTAGTCCTTAGATCAATAAGTAGGTGAAACGCACTGCACTGTCATCTAGTCCTTAGATCAATAAGTAGGTGAAGCACACTGCACTGTCATCTAGTCCTTAGATCAATAAGTAGGTGAAACGCACTGCACTGTCATCTAGTCCTTAGATCAATAAGTAGGTGAAACGCACTGCACTGTCATCTAGTCCTTAGATCAATAAGTAGGTGCGTGTACTCTGCCTGTGCCATGTATTACACAGCAATGACTCACACACATAGACATCTGTTCCTTAAAGAGTCAGGATTACCGTGTTTAGTGGGCGGAGTTTGTGTCCTGTGATCATGTTAATAACCGTCATGTCTGCCCCCATGCACCTGCCATGCAGAATGGATTACTTATTGTTTTAAGTGTTTAATTTTTTTTATTAGTTTCTAAATAACTAGGGATTTCAACAGATACCCAAACTAAACCCTTTTCCAGTAACAGATATAGGACACAGTGATGTCACAGACTTGTAACCCTTCCCCAGTAACAGATATAGGACACAGTGATGTCATAGAGACCCGTAACCCTTTCCCAGTAACAGATATATATAAGACACAGTGATGTCATAGAGACATGTAACCCTTTCCCATTAACAGATAGATGTAGGACACAGTGATGTCATACAGACCTGTAACCCTTCCCCAGTAACAGATATAGGACACAGTGATATCATAGAGACCGGTAACCCTTTCCCAGTAACAGATATAGGATACAGTGATGTCATAGAGACCGGTAACCCTTTCCCAGTAACAGATACATATAGGACACAGTGATGTCATAGAGACCTGTAACCCTTACCCCAGTAACAGATACATATAGGACACAGTGATGTCATAGAGACCTGTAACCCTTTCCCGGTAACAGATACCGGACACAGTGATGTCATAGAGACCCATAACCCTTTCCCAGTAACAGATATAGGACACAGTGATGTCATAGAGACCCGTAACCCTTTCCCAGTAACAGATAGATATAAGACACAGTGATGTCATAGAGACATGTAACCCTTTCCCATTAACAGATAGATATAGGACACAGTGATGTCATAGAGACCCGAACCCTTTCCCAGTAACAGATATAGGATACAGTGATGTCATAGAGACCCGTAACCCTTTCCCAGTAACAGATATAGGATACAGTGATGTCATAGAGACCCGTAACCCTTTCCCAGTAACAGATATAGGACACAGTGTGTCATACAGACCTGTAGCTGATGTTAAGGGTAACTCTATGCGCCACTCCATTTATACAGTGGTCAGACGATGATTTTACATCCAGGAAGAAAGAGGCGTTTTCTTTAGGTACCGGGACGTTATACTGCACGATGCACTGTGGAGAGAAGGTACGAAGAGAGTAGCTGTTACACACATCTGTAATCTGCCAAAATCTGCACCCAGACAGGGTGATAGTAAGAAAAATTTGAGAAAAATAACTGCACTGAGCTAACAGGGGTATTTAACCTTTAATTCTAGAGATATCTCCAGTAGGTTCCTATATGTTGTACTGGACACTTTGTATTTAGATGTATAGATGATGGTAATTAAGACATTCATGTACATCACAAACCCCATTCACTGACACAGCCCAGCAACACCTAGACCTGACTGTCTTATGCCAACATTAGCTCCCCCCACTCACTGACACTGCTCAGCAATGCATTACCCACCTCCCCAGCACTGACTTCCTGTCTTATCCCTACATTACCTTCCCACTCACTGACACTGCTCAGCAATGCATTACCCATCTCCCCTAGTACTGACTTCCTGTCTTATCCCTACATTACCTCCCCACTCACTGACACTGCTCAGCAATACATTACCCACCTCACCTAGCACTGACTTCCTGTCTTATCCCTACATTACCTTCCCACTCACTGACACTGCTCAGCAATGCATTACCCATCTCCCCTAGTACTGACTTCCTGTCTTATCCCTACATTACCTCCCCCACTCACTGGCACTGCTCAGTAATGTATTACCTACCTCCCCTAGCACAGACTTCCTGTCTTATCTCCCTACATTACCTCCCCACTCACTGACACTGCTCAGCAATGCATTACCCACCTCCCCTAGCACTGACTTCCTGTCTTATCCCTACATTACCTCCCCACTCACTGACACTGCTCAGCAATGCATTACCCACCTCCCCTAGCACTGACTTCCTGTCTTATCCCTACATTACCTCCCCACTCACTAACACTGCTCAGCAATGCATTACACACCTCTCCTAGCACTGACTTCATGTCTTATCCCTACATTACGTTCCCCACTCACTGACACTGCTCAGTAATGTATTACCCACCTCCCCTAGCACTGATTTCCTGTCTTATCCCTACATTACCTCCCCACTCACTGACACTGCTCAGCAATACATTACCCACCTCATCTAGCACTGACTTCCTGTCTTATCCCTACATTACCTCCCCACTCACTGACAATGCTCAGCAATGTATTGCCCATCTCCCCTAGCACTGACTTCCTGTCTTATCCCTACATTACCTCCCCACTCACTGACACTGCTCAGCAATGCATTACCCACCTCCCCTAGCACTGACTTCATGTCTTATCCCTACATTACCTCCCCACTCACTGACACTGCTCAGTAATGTATTACACACCTCTCCTAGCACTGACTTCCTATCTTATCCCTACATTACCTCCCCCACTCACTGACACTGCTCAGTAATGTATTACCCACCTCCCCTAGCACTGACTTCCTGTCTTATCCCTACATTACCTCCCCACTCACTGACAATGCTCAGCAATGTATTGCCCATCTCCCCTAGCACTGACTTCCTGTCTTATCCCTACATTACCTCCCCACTCACTGACACTGCTCAGCAATGCATTACCCACCTCCCCTAGCACTGACTTCATGTCTTATCCCTACATTACCTGCCCACTCACTGACACTGCTCAGTAATGTATTACCAACCTCTCCTAGCACTGACTTCCTATCTTATCCCTACATTACCTCCCCCACTCACTGACACTGCTCAGTAATGTATTACCTACCTCCCCTAGCACTGACTTCCTGTCTTATCCCTACATTACCTCCCCACTCACTGACGCCTGCTCAGCAATGCATTACCCACCTCCTCTAGCACTGACTTCCTGTCTTATCCCTACATTACCTCCCCACTCACTGACACTGCTCAGTAATGCATTACCCCCTCCCCTAGCACTGACTTCCAGTCTTATCCTTACATTACCTCTCCCACTCACTGACAATGCTCAGCAATGCATTACCCACCTCCCCTAGCACTGACTTCCTGTCTTATCCCTACATTACCTCCCCACTCACTGACATTGGTCAGTAATGGATTACACACCTCCTCTAGCATTGACTTCCTGTCTTATCCTTACATTACCTCCCCCACTCACTGACACTGCTCAGTAATGTATTACCCACCTCCCCTAGCACTGACTTCCTGTCTTATCCCTACATTACCTCCCCACTCACTGACACTGGTCAGTAATGCATTACACACCTCCTCTAGCACTGACTTCCTGTCTTATCCTTACATTACCTCCCCCACTCACTGACACTGCTCAGTAATGTATTACCCACCTCCCCTAGCACTGACTTCCTGTCTTATCACTACATTACCTCCCCACTCACTGACACTGCTCAGCAATGCATTACCACCTCCCCTAGCACTGACTTCCTGTCTTATCCCTACATTACCTCCCCAGTCACTGACACTGGTCAGTAATGCATTACACACCTCCTGTAGCACTGACTTCCTGTCTTATCCTTACATTACCTCCCCCACTCACTGACAATGCTCAGCAATTCATTACCCACCTCCCCTAGCACTGACTTCCTGTCTTATCCCTACATTACCTCCCCACTCACTGACACCAGTCAGGAATGTATTACCCACCTCCCCTAGCACTGACTTCCTGTCTTATCCCTACATTACCTCTCCACTCACTAACACTGCTCAGCAATGCATTACTCACCTCCCCTAGCACTGACTTCCTGTCTTATCCCTACATTACCTCCCCACTCACTGACACTGCTCAGCAATGCATTACCCACCTCCCCTAGCACTGACTTCCTGTCTTATCCCTACATTACCTCCCCACTCACTGACACTGCTCAGCAATGCATTACCCACCTCCCCTAGCACTGACTTCCTGTCTTATCCCTACATTACCTCCCCACTCACTGACACTGCTCAGTAATGTATTACCCACCTCCCCTAGCACTGACTTCCTGTCTTATCCCTACATTACCTCCCCACTCACTGACACTGCTCAGCAATGCATTACCCACCTCCCCTAGCACTGACTTCATGTCTTATCCCTACATTACCTCCCCACTCACTGACACTGCTCAGTAATGTATTACCAACCTCTCCTAGCACTGACTTCCTATCTTATCCCTACATTACCTCCCCCACTCACTGACACTGCTCAGTAATGTATTACCCACCTCCCCTAGCACTGACTTCCTGTCTTATCCCTACATTACCTCCCCACTCACTGACACTGCTCAGCAATGCATTACCCACCTCCCCTAGCACTGACTTCCTGTCTTATCCCTACATTACCTCCCCACTCACTGACACTGCTCAGTAATGCATTACCCCCTCCCCTAGCACTGACTTCCTGTCTTATCCTTACATTACCTCCCCCACTCACTGACAATGCTCAGCAATGCATTACCCACCTCCCCTAGCACTGACTTCCTGTATTATCCCTACATTACCTCCCCACTCACTGACACTGCTCAGTAATGCAAAACCCACCTCCCCCAGCACTGACTTTCTGTCTTATCCCTACAACACCTCCCCCACTCACTGACACTGCTCAGTATTGCATTACCCACCTCCCCTAACAATGACTTCCTGTCTTATCCCTACATTACCTCCCCCACTCACTGACACTGCTCAGCAATGCATTACCCGCCTCCCCTATCACTGACTTCCTGTCTTATCCCTACATTACTTCCCCATTCACTGACACTGCTCAGCAATGCATTACCCACCTCCCCTAGCACTGACTTCATGTCTTATCTCTACATTACCTCCCCACTCACTGACACTGCTCAGCAATGCATTACCCACCTCCCCTAGCACTGACTTCCTGTCTTATCCCTACATTACCTCCCCACTCACTGACACTGGTCAGTAATGCTTTACACACCTCCCCTAGCACTGACGTCCTGTCTTATCCCTACATTACCTCCTCACTCACTGACACTGCTCATCAATGCATTACCCACCTCCCCTAGCACTGACTTCCTGTATTATCCCTACATTACCTCCTCACTCACTGACACTGCTCAGCACTGCATTACCCATCTCCCCTAGCACTGACTTCCTGTCTTATCCCTACATTACCTCCCCACTCACTGACACTGCTCAGCAATGCATTACCCACCTCCCCTAGCACTGACTTCCTGTCTTATCCTTACATTACCTCCCCACTCACTGACACTGCTCAGCAATGAATTACCCACCTCCCCTAGCACTGACTTCCTGTCTTATCCCTACATTACCTCCCCACTCACTGACACTGCTCAGCAATGCATTACACACCTCCCCTAGCACTGATTTCCTGTCTTATCACTACATTACCTCCCCACTCACTGACACTGCTCAGCAATGTATTGACCATCTCCCCTAGCACTGACTTCCTGTCTTATCCCTACATTACCTCCCGCACTCACTGACACTGCTCAGCAATGCATTACCCACCTCCCCTAGCACTGACTTCCTGTCTTATCCCTACATTACCTCCCCACTCACTGACACTGCTCAGCAATGCATTACCCACCTCCCCTAGCACTGACTTCCTGTCTTATCCCTACATTACCTCCCCCACTCACTGACACTGCTCAGCAATGCATTACCCACCTCCCCTAGCCATTTGCTAAAAAGAAAAGGTCCTTTTAGTGTCTCCGATCCCTAGGTCACATAGGGTAGGTTATCATGGACACTCTTGTGTCGGTTGGACTGCCCATTTTTATAACGCCCCATAAGCCCTGAATACTTCTCCAGGTTCCATGATTATTTATCTAAGCTAATTCCCTCAGATCTATTGCTTTGCAATACATGATACTGAGAAATGTACAGTATATACATTAGCGGTTATATGCTTCAATGATATGCAGGCCCGGACTGGGACAAAAAATAGGCCCGGGCATTTAAAGCTGAGCAGCCCATTTTTATTTTTTGAGCAGCCCATGGGGGGGGGGAAGGGAGAATGGGGGGGGGGCGCGGTCGCTTTTTTTTTTTTTTTTACGCCCAGACCCAGGGCCGGTGCAAGGATTTATGTGTACACAGGGCGAAGGTGCATTTTGATGTCCCCACCCCCCTCCGACACAATCCCCTGCCCCCGCCCACATATTCACCTCCACACTCTGCCCACCCCATCCTCCTCCCCACACTGTTCACCTCCACAATGCCCCACTCCACAATGCCCCCTTCATCTCCACATTGCCCCTTCCACAATGTCACCTTCATCTCCACATTGCCCCTTTCACAATGTCCCCTTTATCTCCACATTGCCCCTTCCACAATGCCCCCTTCATCTCCACATTGCCCCTTCCACAATGTTCCCTTCATCTCCACATTGCCCCTTCCACAATGCCCCCTTCATCTCCACATTGCCCCTTCCACAATGTCCCCTTCATCTCCACAATGCCCCCTTCCACAATGCACCCTTCCACTCCACAATGCCCCCTTCATCTCCACAATGCCCCTTCCACAATGCACCCTTCCACTCCACAATCCCCCTTCCACAATGCACCCTTCCACTCCACAATGCCCCCTTCATCTCCACAATGCCCCACTCCACAATGCCCCGTTCATCTCCACATTGCCCCTTCCACAATGTCCCCTTCATCTCCACATTGCCCCTTCCACAATGCCCCCTTCATCTCCACATTGCCCCTTCCACAATGCCCCCTTCATCTCCACAATGCCCCTTCCACAATGCTCCCTTCCACTCCACAATGCCCCCTTCATCTCCACATTGCCGCTTCCACAATGTCCCCTTCATCTCCACAATGCCCCCTTCATCTCCACAATGTCCCTTCCACAATGCCCCCTTCATCTCCACAATGCCCCTTCCACAATGCTCCCTTCCACTCCACAATGCCCCCTTCATCTCCACATTGCCCCTTCCACAATGCTCCCTTCCACTCCACAATGCCCCCTTCATCTCCACATTGCCCCCTTCATCTCCACAATGCCCCTTCCACAATGTCCCCTTCATCTCCACAATGCCCCTTCCACAATGTCCCCTTCATCTCCACAATGCCCCCTTCCACAATGCACCCTTCCACTCCACAATGCCCCCTTCATCTCCACAATGCCCCTTCCACAATGCTCCCTTCCACTCCACAATCCCCCTTCCACAATGCACCCTTCCACAATGCCCCCTTCATCTCCACAATGCCCCTTCCACAATGCCCCCTTCCACTCCACAATGCCCCCTTCCACAATGCCCCCTTCATCTCCACATTGCCCCCTTCATCTCCACAATGCCCCTTCCACAATGTCCTCTTCATCTCCACAATGCCCCTTCCACAATGTCCCCTTCATCTCCACAATGCCCCTTCCACAATGCACCCTTCATCTCCACAATGCCCCTTCCACAATGCACCCTTCCACTCCACAATGCCCCCTTCCACAATGCCCCCTTCATCTCCACAATGCCCTCTTCCACAATGCACCCTTCCACTCCACAATGCCCCCTTCATCTCCACATTGCCCCTTCCACAATGCCCCCTTCATCTCCACAATGCCCCTTCCACAATGCTCCCTTCCACTCCACAATGCCCCCTTCATCTCCACATTGCCGCTTCCACAATGTCCCCTTCATCTCCACAATGCCCCCTTCATCTCCACAATGTCCCTTCCACAATGCCCCCTTCATCTCCACAATGCCCCTTCCACAATGCTCCCTTCCACTCCACAATGCCCCCTTCATCTCCACATTGCCCCCTTCATCTCCACAATGCCCCTTCCACAATGTCCCCTTCATCTCCACAATGCCCCTTCCACAATGTCCCCTTCATCTCCACAATGCCCCCTTCCACAATGCACCCTTCCACTCCACAATGCCCCTTCCACAATGCCCCCTTCCACAATGCCCCCTTCATCTCCACATTGCCCCCTTCATCTCCACAATGCCCCTTCCACAATGTCCTCTTCATCTCCACAATGCCCCCTTCATCTCCACAATGCCCCTTCCACAATGCACCCTTCATCTCCACAATGCCCCTTCCACAATGCACCCTTCCACTCCACAATGCCCCCTTCCACAATGCACCCTTCCACTCCACAATGCCCCCTTCATCTCCACAATGCCCTCTTCCACAATGCACCCTTCCACTCCACAATGCCCCCTTCATCTCCACATTGCCCCTTCCACAATGCCCCCTTCATCTCCACAATGCCCCTTCCACAATGCTCCCTTCCACTCCACAATGCCCCCTTCATCTCCACATTGCCGCTTCCACAATGTCCCCTTCATCTCCACAATGCCCCCTTCATCTCCACAATGTCCCTTCCACAATGCCCCCTTCATCTCCACAATGCCCCTTCCACAATGCTCCCTTCCACTCCACAATGCCCCCTTCATCTCCACATTGCCCCTTCCACAATGCTCCCTTCCACTCCACAATGCCCCCTTCATCTCCACATTGCCCCCTTCATCTCCACAATGCCCCTTCCACAATGTCCCCTTCATCAATGTCCCCTTCATCTCCACAATGCCCCCTTCCACAATGCACCCTTCCACTCCACAATGCCCCTTCCACAATGCACCCTTCCACTCCACAATCCCCCTTCCACAATGCACCCTTCCACTCCACAATGCCCCCTTCATCTCCACAATGCCCCTTCCACAATGCCCCCTTCCACTCCACAATGCCCCCTTCCACAATGCCCCCTTCATCTCCACATTGCCCCCTTCATCTCCACAATGCCCCTTCCACAATGTCCTCTTCATCTCCACAATGCCCCTTCCACAATGTCCCCTTCATCTCCACAATGCCCCTTCCACAATGCACCCTTCATCTCCACAATGCCCCTTCCACAATGCACCCTTCCACTCCACAATGCCCCCTTCATCTCCACAATGCCCCTTCCACAATGCCCCCTTCCACTCCACAATGCCCCCTTCATCTCCACAATGCCCCTTCCACAATGCCCCCTTCCACTCCACAATGCCCCCTTCCACAATGCCCCCTTCCACTCCACAATGCCCCCTTCCACAATGCCCCCTTCATCTCCACAATGCCCTCTTCCACAATGCACCCTTCCACTCCACAATGCCCCCTTCATCTCCACAATGCACCTTCCACAATGCCCCCTTCATCTCCACAATGCTCCCTTCACCTCCACAATGCCCCTTCCACAATGTCCCCTTCATCTCCACAATGGCCCCTTCCACAATGCACCCTTCCACTCCACAATGCCCCTTCCACAATGCACCCTTCCACTCCACAATCCCCCTTCCACAATGCACCCTTCCACTCCACAATGCCCCCTTCATCTCCACAATGCCCCTTCCACAATGCCCCCTTCCACTCCACAATGCCCCCTTCCACAATGCCCCCTTCATCTCCACATTGCCCCCTTCATCTCCACAATGCCCCTTCCACAATGTCCTCTTCATCTCCACAATGCCCCTTCCACAATGTCCCCTTCATCTCCACAATGCCCCTTCCACAATGCACCCTTCATCTCCACAATGCCCCTTCCACAATGCACCCTTCCACTCCACAATGCCCCCTTCATCTCCACAATGCCCCTTCCACAATGCCCCCTTCCACTCCACAATGCCCCCTTCATCTCCACAATGCCCCTTCCACAATGCCCCCTTCCACTCCACAATGCCCCCTTCCACAATGCCCCCTTCCACTCCACAATGCCCCCTTCCACAATGCCCCCTTCATCTCCACAATGCCCTCTTCCACAATGCACCCTTCCACTCCACAATGCCCCCTTCATCTCCACAATGCACCTTCCACAATGCCCCCTTCATCTCCACAATGCTCCCTTCACCTCCACAATGCCCCTTCCACAACGGCCCCTTCATCAACTGCCCCTTCATCTCCGCAGTGCCCCTTGATCTTAAATCCCTGGTGATCTAGCGGCGACGCGGCGTACCATCAGGGTGATCTGTGCCTCCTTCGGCACAGAGCTGCATCTCCCGCGCGTGGTTCGCAATAATGCAGAGCGCTGGGAGATGATGTCATCTCCCAGCGCTCTGTATTACTACGGAGACTGGGTCACCGGACCGGCCCACCGGGCAAATGCCCGGTGTGCCCGATGGCCTGTCCGGGCCTGATGATATGTATGTCTTGCTTTAATTTCATATTTATTCCAATCTACTGATTCAATATTTATCTTGGAATCCATAAATGGACTTTTCACTTATTATGTAACGTGTTTGAATTCATTTTGGGATGTCTAATTTCAATTTCCTTGTATACCTTTGTAATGATTTTTTCTTCAATAAAAATAAAAAATTAAAAAAAAATAAAATAAAGTTTAAAAAGTGTGTGTTTGTGTGTGTGTATTTGTATGTTTGTATGTGTGTGTATGTATGTGTGTGTAGTTGTATCTTTGCATGTGTGTATGTATGTGTGTGTGTGTACTTGTATGTTTGTATGTGTATGTATGTATGTGTGTGTAGTTGTATGTTTGCATTTGTGTGTGTGTATGTATGTATGTGTGTGTAGTTGTATGTTTGCATGTGTGTGTATGTATGTGTGTGTGTTTGTGTGTACTTGTATAATTGTATGTGTATATTTATATGTATGTGTTTGTGTGTGTACGTGTGTATATGTGTATGTGTGTTTCCTACCATGTCGCCAAATGTAATATTTTTCTATGGGGCAACTCTAAACAAAGGAAACAGATTCCTTCTCCTTATTCAGATAGTACAATTAATACGGTTATATTATGGGATAGATTCAAAGGCCCCTATGAAGTTGATGGATTTCTGATCAAAGCTGGCCCCTGTTTATGATGATTTCTTATTAGGATGGAATAGGGAGGATTTGGAAGTTGTGAATAAAATTGTAAACTGGGGCAAAATATATATAAGGAATTTGTTATTCAGGGGCATATCATAAACTGGGAAACATGCAGGGATAGCACTAATATAGAAGAGGAGGCCAAATATGTTTATGATCATTTAGGTAGGGATATCTCTCTTTATCTGGGAAGTTATATTAACAGCCCTCTTGTTTTGTAGGCACAGGATGGGTCAAAATTAAAATGTCAGGAAAACTGGGAATCTATGGTAAGGGAAGTTCTGGATGTAGAAACATGGTATAGGATTTTTAATAGATTATCAAAATGTAGTTTAAAGGGATAGTAATACTTCGTTTTATCTTTATTTTGTAGGCATTAAAAAAACATGAAGAATGATATAAGACTTATCTCTCAATCCTTTATGGTTTAAGAGATATTCACAAGCAAAGTTCCCCTCCCGCCCCTTTTACCTAGTGTAAGCCATCTCTTCTCAGATGTGGAATCCAGTCCATAGACCAGACAGATAACAGAAGGGGACAATCTTCTTCCTATGAGAACAATGAAAGCCCTGCCCCCCTTGACAAGTTTTTCAGGTTTTTCCCTTATCTTAATTGAAGATTGTCCCTCTCTGCAGTCTACCTGGACACCTCCCTTCTGATCTGGCTGAGCAGTGTTACATCAGTAAAAGGGGCGGGAGGGGGATACTTTGTCATTGAATTACTCTTGTACTACAACTCTGACAGAATTGAAATAACACTCTCCAAAGTCCAAATACTATGATGACTAATTAGAGCTGCTTTTATTATGAAACATTACTATCCCTTTAAGTCTAAATTATTATGAACAGTCTTTCCGGATGCTGCAAGGAATCTGGTACCAACTAAACTGTATAGGAGGTACGGTGACCGTCCGGACTGTTGATTTCTAAATTGTTGAGGTATCGTCTCTTTACATCACGTCTCCTCTGTTTCTTTTATCAATTTATCGGGAAAGGGAAATTAATTGTTTTAGATGCCTAGGGGGCTCTTATGGGGAAAAATAAATGGTTTAAATAATGTAGAATATAGGTTAGTGTTTTTTTTTCTGTTTGGGAGTAAGAATCGATATCACTTCACAGTGAAAAACTGAAGTTTATCTCGGATAAAACACAATTTTTAGTAAGAATGCATATTTTGTGCTCTTTGGAAAATGGTTGTTTTGATAGTTTAAAAAAAATTGGTCTCTTTGGTTAAAAAGTTGTTATAGTAATAAAAATATTTTTTGAGATCTTGCTAAACAACCTTTATTATATTTCTTTTGTTGAATATTTCTCTTTGTTGGATTCTTGTATAATATTCTTTCATTTTAACTGTTTATTCATATGATATTCATATGATAGTATGTGTCTAATTGCATTTGTAAATATATTTTTACTAGCAATGTGGGACGGCTTTGCCCGTCATATTATTTACACAGAGAGACATTGTGTGAAACAGAAATATGCAGTGTTACAGACACGCACTTAAAGAGACAGAGCGTGTCACACACTGTGAAACACATACATATGGAGACACACACACACAGGCATATGATGTCACATGTGTAGACAGTGTGTGACAGACGCAGTAGTGATGTAGATATGCTGATAAGATTTATAAAAAATTTTTAAATGCAGCTCTTCAGCTTGATGAATAAGGCCCTGTATCCTTACAGTTGAAGTGAGTGTACTGTGTTACTTGATGAATAAGGCCCTGTATCCTTACAGTTGAAGTCAGTTTGCTGTGTTACTTGATGAATAAGGCCCTGCATCCTTACAATTGAAGTGAGTGTGCTGTGTTACTTGATGAATAAGGCCCTGCATCCTTACAGTTGAAGTGAGTGTGCTGTATTACTTGATGAATAAGGCCCTGCATCCTTACAGTTGAAGTGAGTGTGCTGTGTTACTTGATGAATAAGGCCCTGCATCCTTACAGTTGAAGTGAGTGTGCTGTGTTACTTGATGAATAATGCCCTGTATCCTTACAGTTGAAGTGAGTGTGCTATGTTACTTGATGAATAAGACCCTGTATCCTTACAGTTGAAGTCAGTGTGCTGTGTTACTTGTAGAAGGTCACAGTGAGAAGATGTTTGTGAGTAAAGGAATAATTTAGATTACAGCAGTGGATACTGCAGTACATTTGAAGAAATAGGTTGGCAGACAGAGGGTTAAGTGACAGATGCAGTGATAGATAATGTAATAGTGATGTGGGAGTAAAATGGCGAGATTGGGACTATGGATGAATGGCAAGGGGATAGGTGAGTGGGTGTGACAAGGGAGGAGGAGATGAGAGATTGAGGAGAGGAGGGACAGTGAAGTGTTAAAGTAAAGTAATGGGTGAGGGGGAGAAATTACTGTACATAGACAGTGAAGTAGACATGAAATACAGGGCTGTAGGGTTACTGCATTATACAGACATAGTGTAGCAGTTGGTTGGAGTGAAGCACTTTAACTCTGAGTGTGAGAGAGGTACACAACACATTGATGTGTAATGAGTTGTATAGTCCTCTGGCAGCGAAAGGAATATGTGACACATCTTGGGCGCTCCTTGCATTAGTGGGCCGTGGTGGTCGGCTGGGACAGAACCGGATTATTTGTCCATGGGCCGTAGGCAAGGGATCAATACAGGGACCCCTAACAGCTAATAGGCTTCAAAACAGGAAGGCTCATATACTAAGGAAAGTGGTGGAATTTTGTGGAAAAGTAACAGCAGCACAGGGAACAATACCCATTTATTTAAATGGGCGTTTTAACATCTTCAACGCTAGAGAGGTCAGCAAAGCATTGTATTTGTTCTGTATGGTACAGATGAATTGTTCCTCTTTGTGTTAGTGCATCAGCCTCACAGATCACAGTGCACAGTCAGCTGCTGCAAGAGCCAAAAGTATAAATGGGTTTAGATTAATGGGGTAAGAGTATAACTGTATGGGCCTTATGTATCAAGATAAAGGGTGCAACTCCAAAAAAACTGACACCATAGGGTTGAATTGAAAAATCAGGAAAATCGTGTTGACATAAATGGGGCTTTAACCCCTTGAATGCTACAATGGTCCCCAATGTGTTGCTTTGGCAATGTGTTTGTATTGTCTGTAGCATTGATGGAATTAATAGTCTCATTGAAATCAATGGAAATCAGTTTAACCCTGTGGGCCACTTGTGAGGAAAGAGTGGGCTGCACAATACCCAAATGTGGAAGCTTTCCAAACAGATAGTAACCCTTTGAGTGACAGAGGTACGCAGAGCAATGTGCTGCATATCATCTCTGGTACTCCAAGGGTTAATGGGCTTAACCCTCTGAGTGCCAGAGAGGTATCCAAAGCATTGCAACAGCACTCAAAGGGTTACATTGAAACAAAGTGAGTCCATCAGCCCCAGTTCTTAGCATGGAAACTGAAGATCTGTGTGTTTTAACCTATTCCCCAGCTGACTCTGAGTGTCCCAGTGTGTCTTTGAAAGAAGTGATCAATGTGTGGCTCCCCAGCAAAATGGGAGCTGCTGGTTGGTGGGTTATAGTATTGTGCCATGAGTTGTTTAGAGTAGGAGTTGTAAGTCGAGAGAAGTGATGTAGCAGTAGGTGAGTTGTGGAGGAGAGGGCTAACCCTCTGACTGCCAGAGAGGTACGCAACGCATTGCAATGTATGCATACCCCTCTGACACTCAAAGGGTTAAGGTAGGCTGACCAGATCTCACCTTTAACCGGGGACACATAGGAAATAGCCATTTTGCAGTACTTCACTGAAATGAAAGCAGTCCTGCAGTATGCATTTTTCCTATGCGTCCCCGGTTAAAGGTGAGGTCTGGTCAGCCTAGGTTAAGACTGATGTTGGGGGGCAGGCTAACTGTTCCTTACAGCCGCCCCTGGGTGTGTGTGGCAGGGGACGCAGGTTTTCTCTCTTACATATATATACACTACCAATGTGGGACGGTGTTGGGCATGCGTGTGTGAAATGTAGACACACTGATAAACACAGACATATGCAACACACAGGCAGACACACACACACACAGTGAGCGTCAGAGACATGCAAAAGACATGCACACACACCGGAGATGCACACAAATATGTAACAGGGATGTATACACACACGCACGCAACATATATGCGCAGAAACACATGCGTGCATGAGTTGTGCACCCCTCTGGCATTCAATGGTTAATGTATAGAGAGGCATGTCAGAGTTAAATAGCAGTGGGAAGTGTATTCATACCTGGGAACTTTGACTTGTGTAGTCCCTGGAAGGGAGTCATGTGGTGCTGATGTGGAGAGAGCAATGGGGCAATCTGGGTTAAAAGGGGGTGGGGCTTAATCACAAATAGGGGGCGGGGCTTAACATAAATGTGGAAAAGTGTTAGTAATAGGCTGGGGAAGGAGGAGAAGTGGGAGGGAAATGCAAGTTTACAGTGTGAGGAGTTTGAACACACTCCCTGAGGGGTAAAACTTGATACACAACCCTGTGGCAGTCAGTGGGTTAAATGTGAATCTGATGGCTGTCTGTCCTGTGTCTTGCATGGCAAATGATGACAGTGAAGAAGTAATTCAGCAATGAGGGCCTACCTTAACCCTCTGAGTGCCATTTTGTTCCCCTGGTGAAGCAGCACAGTTCAGTGGCTGTACTACAGGTCCTGCTGAGGCCACTGGGAGTCAGGGTGAGTGACTGTGTGTCAGCCATATTTCTTTCTGGCTTTGTGTGTGTGTGGGGGTGTTTGGTGCTGTGTGAGTGGGGCATGAGTGTGTAATACCTGGGAACTTTTACTTGTGGAGTCCCTCATGTGCTGCTGATGTGGAGAGAGCAATGGGGCAATTTGGGTTAAAAGGGGGTGGGGCTTAATCGTGAGTAGGGGGCGGGGCTTAACATAAATGTGGAAAAAGTGCTAGTAATAGGCTGGGGAAGGAGGAGAAGTGGGAGGGAAATGCAAGTTTACAGTGTGAGGGGTTTGAACACACTCACTGAGGGCTAAAACTTGATACACAACCCTGTACCCTGTACCTGTGTACCTGATGGCTGTCTGTCCTGTGTTTTGCATGGCAAATGATGACAGTGAAGAAATAATTGAGCAATGAGGACCTACCTTAACCCTTTGAGTGCCATTTTGTTCCTCAGTGGCTGTAGTACAGGTCCTGCTGAGGCCACTGGGAGTCAGGGTGAGTGACTGTGTGTCAGCCATATTTCTTTCTGGCTTTTGTGTGTGTGAGTGTGGCATGTGTGTGTGTGAGTGGGGCATGTGTGTGTGGTGCTGTGTGAGTGGGGCATGTGTGTGTTTGTCTGTGGTGTAGGAGTAAGTGGCGGCCATATTGTTTTTTTCTGACTTTGATAGTGGTGGGCGGGCTGCATAGTGGGGGCGGGCCAAATCACGCCCCCATTGAATCACCCAATGGGAACAGTAACCCCTCCTTATTGCCACCCCTGGGTGTGTGTGTCTCCTGAGGAGACATAAATTATGCAATGAGCCTTTCTCTTTTATATATATAGATGTCATTTTTTTGTGTTTTGTAATTTTGCTATATAATTTATTGTACTAAAACTACTTTCATTGTTTTTCAACAATTATTTAGTTTGTTCGTCTTTATTGTAATAACTAAAATAACAGATTAAAAAAGTGTGTGAGTGTGTGTCAGGGATGTTTTGTGCATGATGGCGGGTCATCTAATTGCCAGTCAGACATTAGTTAAAAAAAATCTTCATTGCAACCAATGAAGTACAACTCACACTGGGATACATGCACTAAGCGGTGATTAAGAAGAGATAACTTCTCCAGTGATATCACTTCTCCAGTTCCTATGTTATTCTATTCACTAAGATGTCTCCAGCTGTGGAGATCTTAGTAAATAGGTTCCATAGAATAACATAGGAACTGGAGAAGTGAGATCACGGGAGATCACCACTTTGTCACCTCTTTATCGCACCTTAGTGCATAACCCCCTCTGAGTCACATCATACAAGGACATATATGGTCTTAATTCAGCCCGGTTATGTGGTGCAATTCTAGGTAACACCATATGTACCATAGGAGGTAACTGATCATTCTCTTTGGTTAAGTCCTGCTTTTAAACCCTTTAATGCTAGAATGGACTCCAATTCTCTGCTAAGAAATGTGTTGGAGACCTCGCAAACACTCAAGGGGTTAAAATCCCATTATAGATGATTGGGAATTTGATGACTTTTCATTCCTTCCCTACGGTGCAGTTGGTTTGTTCCATTGCACCCTTTATCCTGCTGGATTCGGCCCCATAGTCACTCGGGAGAACAGTCAGAACACAGTCAATAGATCTGTTTCTAGATGATTAACATAGCAATGGAATCTCCACATTAACGGAGAAGTAAGTCCTTCTCAATATAACCCCTCCGACTTACCCTACTATGGACACAAAATCCTAATGGCCTTTGTTAATGTTTGCCCTTGTGCCTTTGTTTGAGAGATAACATCATCAGGTCTGTGGGGCACACATGACAGTTGCTGGCAGGAAGTCAGGTCCATGGGGGCAGACATTACAGTTACTGGCAGGAAGTCAGGTCCTTGGGGGCAGACAAGATGGTTACTGTGAGGAAGTCAGGTCCATGGAGGAGGACATCACAGTTACTGACAGGAAGTCAGGTCCATGGAGGCGGACATCACAGTTACTGACAGGAAGTCAGGTCCATGGAGGAGGACATGACAGTTACTGGCAGGAACTCAAATCCATGGGACAAACATCAGTTACTGGCAGGAAGTCAGGTCCGTGGGGGCGGACATGACAGTTACTGACAGGATGTCAGAGGTGTGGGGGCAGACATGATAGTAATTGGCAAGAAGTCAGGTCCATGTGGCAGACATAACAGTTACTGGCAGGAAGTCAGGTCCATGGGGGCAGACATTACAGTTACTGGCAGGAAGTCAGGTAAGTGGGGGTGGACATGACAGTTACTGGCAGGAAGTTAGGTCAGTGGGGGCAGACATGGCAGTTATTGGCATGATGTCAGGGGTGTGGGCAGGCATGATAACTATTGGCAGACAGTCAGGTCAAAGGGGGCAGACATGACAGTTACTGGTAGTTTTTTGGAACTGAAGGAGTACATGAGCCTTCATAACTTTTAAAGGACCAGAGGGCTGAGCCGAGAATTGCGAAGTCATGAGTTGTGCACCCCTCTGGTCCTTCAACAATTAAGATTGCCATGCGCAGTAGGAGGAGTTTGTGTCCTGTGGTCCTTCATGGATATGAGATTCAGGACTGAGTAAATATCTTATATCTTGGGCCAAGCCACAATGACAACATTCCTAGTGGACATCAGGATTTTCTAGTCATAGTAAGGTAACTGAGGGGCTATCATCAGTAGATGGTATTACTTCTTTAATGTCACCCATGTCAACAGGGCCTTAAAGGAACAGTAACCTCCTCTGACTAATCCTCCATTTCCTTAATCTGGGTAGAAAATCCTGAATAAATTCTGTGTGCACTGGTTCCCCAAGACCATACTCAATTAGTACTGGATATAATGTACATGGAGGAAGTCATGCTTCTTACTTGACGGACTCCAGGACCCCAAATTCGTGTGAGGTTGTTACCTGCACAAGACAGCCGCCTTTCCCAGTGACATTCAAGATGTAGGTTCCAGGCACGTCGGGGAGAGGGAATCTCTGTACCAGGAGTCTGTTGTTCTGATCCATGGTTATTTCAGACAGTAGATTGTTGTCTTTTATTATCTGTAGAATGTGATGGGCGCCAGTGATGAATGTTAATTTAGCAAACTTGGTGAGCGCCTTCATAGAGGCCGCTAAGCCCTGGAAAAGAGAGAAGAGTTATTTCAGTGATTCCCAAAATAGAGGCATGCCCTCCTTGCCTTGGGGGACGCAATTCCATGGGGGCTTACCTTCAGCGATAAAATAAAAAATACATACAGCGCTCCAGTATATAAGAAGAGATAAAATGCAAAAGAGTCCTCAAATAAAGTAAAGATATTGTCGTCTCAGGGTGTCAGCTTCTATCACTGGCGTCTTCAGCGGCGCCTATCACAATGTGCACACTGGAGGGAAAAGAAAACCAAGAGCGCGCACCATCTGAGAGCAACCTCCGACAAGATAAAAAATATATTTTCTTAAGTCCCCTGATGAAGTGAGATACTCTCACAAAACGCGTAGGGCTAGAGATACATATATTTTATATGTTTATATATGTATAATAAAGCATTTTACTGAATCACATTTGGAGGCTGGAGTTTAAAGGGATAGTAATGTTTCATAATAAAAGCAGCTCTAATTAATCATCATAGTATTTGGACTTTGGAGAGTGTTATTTCAATTTTGTCAGAGTTGTAGTTCAAGAGTAATTGAATGATAAAGTATCCCCCTCCCGCCCCTTTTACTGATGTAACACTGCTCAGCCAGATCAGAAGGGAGGTGCCCAGGTAGACTGCAGAGAGTGACAATCTTCAATAAAGATAAGGGAAAAACCTGAAAAACTTGTCAAGGGGGCAGGGCTTTCATTGTTCTCATAGGAAGAAGATTGTCCCCTGCTGTTATCTGTCTGGTCTATGGACTGCATTCCACATCTGAGAAGAGATGGCTTACACTAGGTAAAAGGGACGGGAGGGGAAACTTTGCTTGCGAATATCTCTTAAACCATAAAGGTTTGAGAGATAAGACTTAGATCGTTCTTCATGTTTTTTTAATGCCTACAAAATAAAATAAAGTTAAAACGAAGTATTACTATCTCTTTATGCTGCATCCGATACATTGCACTAGATAGCAGCGGGTATCTGTGGGAGCAGCTGAACGAGACAATGTGCCGGGTCGGGCCATATAATCTTCATCTCCTTCACCCTTTGGTGAGTGACACTATGTTGGGGGCCTAACAGTGCTTATTATTTTCATGGAGGTACCCTTAGAGAAAATCTTTTGCTTTCTTCTTCAGTAGAGATTGAACGACGGACCATGTCATTGTTCAGCGACACACAGATACATTGTTGCAAGAGAGGCAGAACGATCTATATTTCTCTTTGCTATATTGGGCTACATTGTAAAGAATCTTTCCTGTGAGTACAATCTACGTGAAAACATATTTTTTATCTTGTCGGAGGTTGCTCTCAGATGGTGCACGATCTCTTTTTTCTTTTCTCTCCGGCGTAGTTTCAGCACCTGTCTTGCTGTGTAAACATAACGGTGTGCATTTCCCCAAAATCAGATCGCAAAGGATATTTAGGTGAGTGTTAATAATGAACAAATTAATATGTAAAGGACAAGTATATCACACAATTGGTGATTACAATAGTGATATATATTGACCTTGTGACAAATGGAAAATTGTGATATAAACTGTACTCACATGTATCTAACTCTGTATGAGAGTACTTGGATATAGGCTTTCTTGTATACTGTTAGTGTTCGTTTCTTACAAAATCGATATCCTCATAAGATAATGTGCACATGCAAAAAATAAACAAATACATAGCGTAATCTATATACAATAAAAAGTCCCAACAGTATTTATGATTTTTATTTCTGCTTATATTGGAAATATTGGGAGTGGGAATGTTGTTTTCAGACAATTGGTAAGAAATAATGTTCAAAATGAATTTCATAAATAGATGTTCTATACAATGAATGAATATACATATGGTGATGTGCGAATGGCTGGCTGATTTGGCCAGGAAAGCTTTTTTAGCGTGTGGGGAATTATTATAAACTGCCCTCACTCAGCTACACCGGATGTCTTTAAATCAGAATCTCATAAAGATGTTCGCTCTATAAATATAAACCAGGGTTCCAAGAGTTAATCACATCAAATGTAGGTATTCACATTTTTGACCTGCCCGGGGATAGATTCCTACCCTGTGCCGAATTCGCTTGTCAGGGAAAATATTAAAATCCACCCTCACTCTGTCTTCTCAGTATATCTCCGAATAGATGGTTTGTAGTCCATAAACCCAAATTGAAATGGGTGTAGTTCATTCCAGTTGTAAAGGTAATAAGTTGCGTAGTTCAAAAAATTTTTTAGCTCCAGATGAAAGAGCCGCGTTAGCTATGAAACGCGTAGAGCAATGCATTTTTACTACTGTATATAAGTTGAATTTATAACATACTAGTATTTTTATGCATTTTGTGTGAAATAAAACTTTACATTTTTTTGAACTATGCAACTTATTGCCTTCTTTGGGAGTTTATAAATCCTTTAAATAGTATCTTTACAATTGGAATCAACTACACCTATTTCAATTTGGGTTTATGGACTACAAAACATCTATTGGGAGATATATACGAAGAAGACCGAGTGAGGGCGGCTTTAACATTATCCCTCACAAGCGAATTCAGTCCAGGGTAGGGATCTATCCCCGGGCAGCTCAGAAGTGTGAATACCTACATTTGATGCGATTAACTCTTGGAACCCTGGTTTACATTTATAGAGTGAACATCTTTATGAGATTCTGATTGAAAAACATCCGGTGTAGGTGAGTGAGGGCAGTTTATAATAATTCCCCACACGCTAAAAAAGCTTTCCTGGCCAAATCAGCCAGCCAATCGCACACCACCATATGTACATTCATTCATTGTGTAGAACATCTATTTATGAAATTCATCTTGAACGTTATTTCTTACCAATTGTCTGCAAGCAAGATTCCCACTCCCGATATTTCCAATATAAGAAGAAAAAAAAATCATAAATACTGTTGGGACTTTTTATTGTAAAGAGATTACGTAATGTATTTTTTCCTTTTTTGCATGTGCACCATTATCTCATGAGGGTATCTTTAACCGATTTCATAAGAAACAAACACTAACAGTATAGCGCTCACCGACTTATTTATTTATATCTATAACAGATAGTGACGCATTTTATACATTGAATGGTGCCACATCTGTACATCAGCCTCAGTTTGTGTCAGCGGGAGTTAGTATTGTATGTGTCACTTGTAATATATGAGTATGAAATTGTTGTATCACTGTCAGTGAATGATCATCTCCATGATTTACCCGTGGTGACCGGAATCCCCCAGTTCCAGTCATCTGTCGCACGAGCCACACTGCCATCATGGATCCGTAGTTTTTATCATCCTGGGTGACATTGTGCCAATCTATGATGCACATTGAAAAGAAGGCGGTCATCTCCACAGCATCTGATGCATAAAGCGGATAAAACAGAGGGCCAAAAATGGGTGTTGTCTCATCATCTTCCAAGTGAACCGTCCCTCCTGAGTTAAAGAGAAAGGTGTGAGTTTAAATGGATAGTAATTCTTGAAAATAGCTTTACACAAATGTGTTACTCAATCTTTAGGAGTTTGACTAATGCCAAACACACTCATTAAAATGCAGCCCTTCTGAAGTTAAAGGAGCACTAAACTTTTTTTTATGAAAACACATATTTTATAGAGCATTTCTTGCTGAATAAAACAAGGTCACTCCCACTGCTGTCAGATGTTTTATTCAAAATTCATAGCAGTTTAAATAATCAGGAAGTGAATTTACTGTGATTACTTCCTGATAGTTCTAACTGACAGGAAGTGAATTTACTGTGTTTACTTCCTGGTTCTTCGGACAGGAAGTGAATTTACTGTGTTTACTTCCTGATGGTTCTACTGACAGGAAGTGACAGGCAGTTTCTATCACATTCTATGGAGAACTGTATGTCTCTGACATTTCTGACTTTCCTCTCCATTTGAATCTAACAGGAAATCTAATTAGAATTTGACCACTAGAGGGCACTGCTAATGTAAAAAACATGGGTTTAAACTGTAATAACTCTGGAAATATAAATCTCTCAGCAGTGGGAGTACCCTTATTTTACTCAGTAGGAAAATCCCTACATTATATATTTTTCATAATAAAAGTTTACTGCTCCTTTAATATAGTTTCATTTGCTGCTGTCTCTCCCCTTTTTCTGACATCAGTCCTTTAGCAATGAAAGAACAGATAAGTGACAGGTAAGTAGATTAGACTAAGACGCCTTCTTAGTGAGTCCTTTTACTTTGTTCTGAACACTAACTCAGCACATCTATAGTATTCAATATACAGTAAAATAATTTGTTAAAGGGATAGCAATACTTCGTTTTAATTTTATTTTATTTTGTAGGCATTAATAAAACATGAAGAATGATATAAGTCTTATCTCTCAAACCTTTATGGTTTGAGAGATATTCACAAGCAAAGTTTCCCCTCTTGCCCCTTTTACCTAGTGTAAGCCATCTCTTCTCAGATGTGGAATCCAGTCCATAGACCAGACAGATAACAGCAGGGGACAATCTTCTTCCTGTGAGAACAATGAAAGCCCTGCCCCCCCTTGATAAGTTTTTCAGGTTTTTCCCTTATCTTAATTGAAGATTGTCTCTCTTTCCGGTCTACCTGGGCACCTCCCTTCTGATCTGGCTGAGCAGTGTTACATCAGTAAAAGGGGCGGGAGGGGGATACTTTGTCATTGAATTACTCTTGTACTACAACTCTGACAGAATTGATATAACACTCTCCAAAGTCCAAATACTATGATGATTAATTAGAGCTGCTTTTATTATGAAACATTACTATCCCTTTAACTTTTTCCATTTCATAAAATTCCCATATGGTTTTAATTACTTGCGTAACGGGGGGAATTAAATGTTTCCACAATATTCTGCCAGGAATCTACAAGGTGCCATATTAATTAAAGCCATTAGACAATTTTCAGCACTTGTGAGAATGGGCTGAGTTTTAGATATGAGAAAGTTCCATTGGGTCTTTATAGGATTGTCTAAGCCACATTGTAGCAAAGTTTGTATAGATTCTCGGAATGCTTCTAGAGAAGGACATTATCACCAGCTATGGATTTATATCCCCATGCCACACATCCCTTCCAGCAGTTATCAACTGAGAGGAATCCTTGTTCTGAAACGATAAGAGGGTAATATATCATCTCCATAATATTTTATACTCCTTGTTCTTTATGAGTGACAATGTGATAATGTATTGAGGTATCCAATATGTAATGCCATTCATCGATTTCTAGATTAAAATCCAGATCTGCTTCCCAAGGCATCACACAATGAAATTTATGATCTTTTGGTCTTGTATATGGTGATAAGAATATATATTTAACATTAGGTCCCCAGTAGTGTAATTAACAATGTAAGTTTCTCAAAAATGTGTCGGTTTGTAGGAACAGATTTCTTTTAAGAAGTTGCTAAAAGCAAAATTATCTATCTGTAAAAAAATTTAAAGAATATTTTGGGGATCAGAGATATTTTGAGAAATGTCTTGAATTTTCTCTTAATTTATAAGCAGACCTTTGTATCTGCAAATATCTGCTTGTTCTAAATTACTAAATGATCTGGGAAAGACATCTGTGGGGTGAATAGCTTGTGTATGGGGTAAGAAGATACTGGAACGGGAAAGGTGCTCAGTTTACATTGCATGTTACCCTATGGGGAGGCAATAAGGAGAAGAGATTCATATCTCCTCCATATTGCTTTGCTACGATATACACCTGGGGCGATTTAGACAGGAGTGGGCAGGGAGCTCACTGCTGTCAAAATCTTTGCAAGGACTTTCATTTTCTTCACTATTTCACCCTCTATGCCACTTTCAATACTCTCACTATTTCACATGCTTTTATATTCCATTTCTTTTGGTGTGAGCTATTCATTCCAAGGCCTTATCAAATGACCAGGGGACACCCCTTGAGATTAGAGGAAAGGAGGTTTAGACTTCAGCAGAGGAAGGGTTTTTTTACAGTAAGGTCTGTTACATTGTAGAATTCCTTTCCCAAGGATGTGGTAATGGCAGATATAATGGATACATTTAAGAGAAGATTAGATAAATTTCTTTCAAAAAGGAACATACAGGGTTATACTGTATATTAGTAGGCAAATCAGGAAGTTCTGATAAAGACTAATTTTATGGCAAGCACGGAGGCTTCATATTATGCCATATCCTTCCTCACTGCAACCTCACAGCAGCAAAGGAAACTTTATTAAAATAACAGTTTAACATAAGGAAAAACTTCCTGGCATGACACTCCTCCCTTCCAACCAATCACCAGTCCTTAATCCCCTAAAACTGGGATGCAGCCTTAAGGCTTCCTCTTTCTTTGCTGCTTCCTCAGTTAAGTACACCTCTCCATAATCATTTGTATACAATTGCCTGTGCAATTGCGGTGTGGTGCATGGCAGCATTTCTGACTGTCTTGACTGTATTGGAATTTTTTTTTGTATACTTGGGTTTGGATGGGGTAACTGTCTATATTTGTTTGTTTTTTTAATAAACTTAGTCTATTGGTGTTTCACCTGAGCAATGGGCTTTTTATCCTGCTGATGCTTGCTGTGTTTTTTTTAATAGCGCTGTGAATTCTCTTATTCGTTTGTGTTCCCCTTTGTTGGGGGTATTTTTTAATTCCCCTTCATATGGTTGTCAAATTTTCTTCCATTTGTTTTTCTGGCTGCTACTACTACTTGGGTTATTTTTCCCCTTTAATCTGATCTGCCCTTTGGGTTGTATTGCACGTTTTTTCCTATTCTTGCGTACTTCAGTAGTGCGCTCATGCACACTGAGCTGCTTTGCTTTATTTTTTAACTGCGTAGGTCGCGCCTGCGCGATGGTCTTGGTTGTTCCTGCGCATGTGCGGGTCTGCCACCATGTTGTTGTTTCGTCATTGATATGATTGTACCATGCATGCACGGCATCGGCGCCATTTTAAGATCTTGTAGTTCCTGGGACAGTTCAGTTCGCCGGAGGCTGTTACTGAACAGTTGTCCCTGTCATCGTACGGTTTGGTTTTCCTGCAATTTCTGGTGGTTGTTATCCCCTTATTGCTAAGTTATTGCATACAATTTAGGTTCTACATTGCTAGTGTTACAGCATACACCCTGACAATCTAGGTTCTGCTTTGCTAGTGTTACAGCATACACCCTGACAATCTAGGTTCTACATTGCTAGTGTTACAGCATACACCCTGACAATCTAGGTTCTACTTTGCTAGTGTTACAGCATACACCCTGACAACCTAGGTTCTACATTGCTAGTGTTACAGCATACACCCTGACAATCTAGGTTCTACATTGCTAGTGTTACAGCATACACCCTGACAATCTAGGTTCTGCTTTGCTAGTGTTACGGCATACACCCTGACAATCTAGGTTCTACATTGCTAGTGTTACAGCATACACCCTGACAATCTAGGTTCTACTTTGCTAGTGTTACAGCATACACCCTGACAATCTAGATTCTACTTTGCTAGTGTTACAGCATACACCATGACAATCTAGGTTCTAATTTGCTAATGTTACAGCATACACCCTGACAATCTAGGTTCTACATTGCTAGTGTTACAGCATACACCCTGACAATCTAGGTTCTACATTGCTAGTGTTACAGCATACACCATGACAATCTAGGTTCTACATTGCTAGTGTTACAGCATACACCCTGACAATCTAGGTTCTGCTTTGCTAGTGTTACAGCATACACCCTGACAATCTAGGTTCTACTTTGCTAGTGTTACAGCATACACCCTGACAATCTAGGTTCTACATTGCTAGTGTTACAGCATACACCCTGGCAATCTAGGTTCTACTTTGCTAGTGTTACAGCATACACCCTGACAATCTAGCTTCTACATTGCTAGTGTTACAGCATACACCATGACAATCTAGGTTCTAATTTGCTAATGTTACAGCATACACCCTGACAATCTAGGTTCTACATTGCTAGTGTTACAGCATACACCCTGACAATCTAGGTTCTACATTGCTAGTGTTACAGCATACACCATGACAATCTAGGTTCTACATTGCTAGTGTTACAGCATACACCCTGACAATCTAGGTTCTGCTTTGCTAGTGTTACAGCATACACCCTGACAATCTAGGTTCTACTTTGCTAGTGTTACAGCATACACCCTGACAATCTAGGTTCTACATTGCTAGTGTTACAGCATATACCCTGGCAATCTAGGTTCTACTTTGCTAGTGTTACAGCATACACCCTGACAATCTAGCTTCTACATTGCTAGTGTTACAGCATACACCATGACAATCTAGGTTCTAATTTGCTAATGTTACAGCATACACCCTGACAATCTAGGTTCTACATTGCTAGTGTTACAGCATACACCAAGACAATCTAGGTTCTACATTGCTACTGTTACAGCATACACCCTGGCAATCTAGGTTCTACATTGCTAGTGTTACTGCATACACCCTGACAATCTAGGTTCTACTTTGCTAGTGTTACAGCATACACCCTGACAATCTAGGTTCTACATTGCTAGTGTTACAGCATACACCCTGACAACCTAGGTTCTACATTGCTAGTGTTATAGCATACACCCTGACAATCTAGGTTCTACTTTGCTAGTGTTACAGCATACACCCTGACAATCTAGGTTCTACTTTGCTAGTGTTACAGCATACACCCTGACAATCTAGGTTCTACACTGCTAGTGTTACAGCATACACCCTGACAACCTAGGTTCTACATTGCTAGTGTTACAGCATACACCCTGACGGCACCCTAGGGACTATTGGGGACGCCATGATAGATCAAAGGCCAGAAGTCAAAAAAGGTGGTAAGTGTGCCACAAAAAGGAAGCACCTTTCTGTTGAACTACATATCATTGATATTGCTGATCCTTTGCACATTGATGGCAGTCCTGAATTGTGCAGCTCAGTTCCGCACCCCATACCCTCTCCCCAAGAGGAAGTATTATCATTCAGGAAAAAGAAATCAAAACGCAATAAGCCTGATTCTTATTGTTCCTCAGATTCTGGGGATTCCTCTGATGAGGACTGGACCCCGTCCTCAGAGGTTTCAGATGCCTCTGCTTTGTGTAAATCTGTTCCTGTGAAATCTAAGAGTACTGGGGCTGCTGTTAGCACTCCCGAAACTCTGTTATTGTTGGATGATCAGGGGGAGCCTTTGTTTGATCCTGAGGGGATTAAGCATCCCCGATCATCAGAATGGTCCCCAGTTCCCCGTGTGTCTCAGTATTTGGAGAACTGGGTACGCAAGCCCATGTCTAAGGTCACAAGGAGTAAATTGAGGGCAGAATGTCCTAGGCCTGTGATTGGTAACAGAGTATGCGATACCCCAGAACTGGACTCTAAGATTGTTCAATTTATTGCAAAATTAGGCAAGGATCCCAGGAAGTGGATCGACTGTTCCCTGCGGTCCTGCCAAGATAAAATCCTGGATGTTTTGGGTCCAGTGACGAAGATATTTGAATGACTGAAGCAGCACTTCACTCCAATGCACCCTTGGATGTTCAAGTGGTCCGAGGCTGGATCCAGAGGACAATTTGTTTGCTTGGCAATGAGAATTCTGCACTGGCATCTGAACGGAGACGTGCCATTCTCTTGAAAATTGATCCAAAGTTGGCCAAAATGGCTAACTCTGAGGCAGACCCTGCTGCTAAAGGCCAGTTATTTGGAGACTCTTTTATTAAAGAGATAGGCAAGTTTGTTACTGCCTCTATGGCTCTTGATAAGGTACAGGCCTCACTGAAAAAGGTTTGTTTTTTTTCTATTACTAGCGTTTTCAGAATCAGCTTGGAATCTTTTGGCAGAATCATGGGCACCTGGTACCTGGGTCATTTATCGGTCAGTCTGGTCGCTTTGGAGTAGCTGGTGCTTGGAACGGTGTTTGGATCCCATTTCAGCTCCTTCAGTGGAGGTAGTTAATTTTCTCTCTTATCAGTTTGATTTAGGGAAAGCCTATCGGACGATCAATACTTACCGGTCTGCGATTCCGGCGGGTCATGTTTATGTGGATATGTTCCAATAGGACAGGATGGATTGGTTTGTCGGCTGCTGCGCGGTATTCACTTCTCTAGACAGCTGCAGTCTAGGTATCAGTTTATATAGAATGTTAATGATGTTTTATCTTTCTTGGAGGCTTGGCCAGAAAATGAACAATTGTCTCTGAAACAGTTATCAGCTAAACTGGCCATGCCTCTTTGTCTCGTTTCCTTTAAGAGGGTATCTGATGTTAGAGCGTTGGATATTAGTACACAATCTTTTACCCCTATGGATGTTCAGTTTCAGATCTGTAGACGTACTAAGACAAGAGTGCGGGTGGTTTCTTACCCATCTTTTCCTTGTAAACCACAGTTGTGTGTGGTTCGTTGTCTGAAAGCCTATGAGGACTGGACTGGACTTTTGAGGAGCGATACATATAAGCAGTTGTTAATATATTTTCGTAAGCCACATTTACCAGTTTCTGCAGCTACCTCAGCCCGCTGGGTTAGATGGATTATGCATCTTGCAGGTATTGATGTCACCTTATTCGGAGCACATTCTTCAAGAGGTGCTATGGCATCAATGGCTCTGCAAGTTGGTGGTAGGTTGGAGGATATTCTTAGGGCTGCAAATTGGTCTAGGGAATCCACATTTAAAGATTTTTACTGTAAACTGATTGAACATGTTTCTAATCAAATGGTACATAAGCTTTAAAGGGATAGTAAACCTTGAAAATAAGTTTATTTTATATTGCAGCCCTTAAAAAAAACATGGAAAATGATATAAGTCTTACCTCCCAAACCTTTATGGTTTGGGAGATATTCAGAAGCAAAGTTTCCCCCTGAGTGACGTTAACGTTCTAGCTCCCAGATTTGGGATCCGGTCCCAGGACCGGCTACGGCTCTCCAGAAGTGCCAAGATCACGCTCTATAAAAATAATTTCTTCATTGGAATGGTCTACAAAGTATGCTTGCAAGCCAGGCACACTTTGTACACAGTTCCAATTAAGTAGTTCTTTTTAAAGAGCGTGATCTCGGCACTGCTAAAGAGCGGATAGTTGATCTGTGGACCGAATTCCAAATCTGTCCACTAGATGGCAGACTTGGCTGAAACAGCCAGGAAAAGGGAACTTTACTTTATTTTACTTCTGAATATCTCTCAAACCATAAAGGTCTGGGAGGTAAAACATCATCCGGCCGCGGCAGAGGGGGAAGACACTGGAGCCCAGACAGGAAGCGGCTAAACCGCATAAGCAGCATTTGGCTGGAGCCTCTAGACAAAAGATGCGGCTGGAGCCACCGGATGAAAGCTGCGTTCGCCTCTAGCAGCCGCCGCAGGGGTACTGTGACACTCCCCCATCTTAATCTCAGGTCTCTCTCTTTCCTCCTCTTGAGCTCTGTCAGTCTCTCTATCTCTCTGCCTACCTTATTTCACTTCTAGAGCTCTCTCTCTCTCTCTAATGTCTCTCCTCTCTGTCTTCCTCTCTTTGTTCCCCCTCCATCCTTTCTCCCCCTCTCCTTACCCCACTTAACTCTCTCTCTCTTTCTCTCTCTCTCTCTCTCTCTTTCTCTCTCTCTGCCTCTCTTTATTTCTCTCTCTCTCTGTCTGTCAATACTTCTTTCTTTCTTATCTCTCTCTCCCCCATCTCTCTATATATCACTCTCTGTCTCTCTCTCTCACTCTCTCTGTCTGTCTGTCTGTCCATACTCTTTTTGAAATAATTTAGATGGACCCAAGATTTTCAGCAATTCCTCCCAAACAGTCCTTAAAGGAGACATAAAACCTCCTAATACCCCATTTACCTCTCCCTGGATGGAAAATCCTAATGGCCCCTATGACTTTTGCCATTGATTTTTGTTCAAGAGATAAGAACTTCAGTCAGCCTGGAGGCGGACATGATCGTAGCTGGGAGGTCTTTCCCAGACTGAATCAGGCAGAGTACATGAGCCTAGTTAACTCTTTAACTCTCAAAGGACCAGAGGAGAATGGAACACATTGCGATATAAGGCATTGTACATCCCACTGGTCTATAAAGGGTTAATGTTCCACGTGCAGTGGGCAAAGATTGTGTCTTGGGTTCCTGCTGGGAACGGTCATGAAGATTGTACCTCTCGAACATAAGTCAAAGGCAAAATTCATAAGGGTCACTGGTATTTATAATATGTAATATGTTAAGGGGTTATTATTAAGAGGTGTTATTCTTCTTTAGACTTCATTTTGGATAACGCACTCACATTTGTTCATGAGCAGCCGGTACTAAAGGAATGAGGTTGAAACGAAAAAGCAAGAACATGGTCTTACTGCATTCCTAACAGGCCCAGGCAGTGCATGTTTCTTAGGATTCCCTTAATTTTAGAGAGTTAGTCTATTGCATTGTGTGGGACGTGCGAGTCACTTCTGACAACAGTTCTCCATAGAATAGTAACTGCTTTAACACTTCTTGACAGTATGTATCTTCAGGAAGTATTGATGCTGATACTCACTTCCTAGCAGTTTGTATCTTCAGGAAGTATTGATGCTGATGCTCACTTCCTAGCAGGAAGTGTAGGTGATGATATTCACTTCCTGGCAGTTTATACTGCTATAACCGTTACATAAAACAACTTCTAGCAGTGGACATACTCTTATTTTATTCAGCAGGAAAATCTCTATAACATGTAAACTTTCATTAAAAAAAAAGTTTACTGCTCCTTTAAATCCAGGATTTTTATTAAAAAACACATATTGCAGGGTGACACTGGTTCTTGTGCATTTCAAAGTAATCATAATTGTCCTGGATTTAAAGGGGTATGTGGTCACCTTACTAAGAGGAGAGGCAAGTTGTGCCCATCATTTTCAACCTGTGCCACATCACATTTACTGATGCAGAGAAAGGCACGTAGCAATAAAGAAATAAATGAACAGTTGAAGCCACTTCCAGTTAAGCTCTAAGTGGGCATAAAATGTATTTTGTGACACCAGAAGGTAACTGGATATCTCCCTGCATCAACATACTATGTGCATTCAAACCAACTGCCATAATTCTATCTCCTATATAATAATTCTCTAAAACGTGTGTAACAACGCAGTCATGCACAGTAGAGACTGCCATGGCGAGGCTGATGCAGAGTGAGGCACTCCAAAGGAGCGTCCAGCTCTGCATCAGCTGCAGAGCGGACAGTCTCTACTGAACATGACTGCCCCGAGACCGTCTGGCACTGTATCAGCCGCAGTGTGGGTAATCTCTACTGAGTATGACTGCCCCGAGACCGTCTGGCACTGTATCAGCCGCGGTGTGGGCAGTCTCTACGGTGCATGACTACCCTGCGACCAGCTGGCAGTGGCACTGTGGCCCGTGTAACGGGGTCTCCAACTAGCATTGTTATAAAGGGATTCACTGCATTACAAAAGTATCTAACATCTGCAAACAAACACTCCTGAGGCAAAAGATTCCACACCCTTACTGCCCTCACTGTGAAAAATCCCTGCCTTTGGCAAGATATGAAATGTGATGACATCCTATATAATAATTCGCTAAAACGTGTGCAACGACTCAGTCATGCGCAGTAGAGACTGCCCGTGACGAGGCTGATGCAGAGTGGGGCACTCTGAAGGAGCGTCCAGCTCTATATCAGCCATGGCACTAGCAGTCTCTACTGCGTATGACTGCCCCGCAACCGACTGACAGTGGCACTGTGGCCCGTGTAACAGGCTCTTCAACTAGTATTGTTATAAAGGGATTCACTGCATTACAAAAGTATCTAACATCTGCAAACAAACACTCCTGAGGCAAAGGATTCCACACCCTTACTGCCCTCACTGTGAAAAATCCCTGCCTTTGGCGAGATATGAAATGTGATTACATATAAATAATAAAAGGAAAATACCTTCAGTGATTGCTTTATCCTTGAGTTCATTGAGTAATGTCTCCCTGTGCTCAAACTCCCCACCCACAGTAAAGGCGTAACACATTTTCGCACGGTCAGACAGTGTGAGAGTGTCGGTGGGGGCTGATTTCAGACATGTCATACACCTGTCCATCAGGGTTATCTGGAAAGGAACAGTGGTCAAGCTGAGAATGTCTCCACATCTACTATACAAGCTTATCATCTAGAACTGTCCCAAAACAGACTCGAAGGTATATTTAACATGGGTAATCCCAGTACTGGTAGTTATTAAAAGTTATAACAATTCAATCTGCTAGGGAGCGAGTAACAACTTCATCACTTCCTGAAAGTTCAAACCGACAGGAAGTAGCTCAGCGGTTTCTGTCACATTCTATTGAGAACTGTCAGTGACTCACCTTTCCCATAGAATGATACAGAATAACTATCTGAATTCTGCACCTTTAAGGTGCAATTTAATTAGTTAAATAAGTTCAAAATCTGGAGCAAACCAACTGCGCTATAGGACAGAAATGATAATTCCCAATAATTCTATGAGATATTTAACCCCTTGAAGGACAGTGAGGTCTCAATTTTCTAGCATTCGGTGAGTTAAAAGCCCCATTTAAATAAACGGGGATATTATTCCCCCTACTATGGAGCAGTTGGTTTGCTCTAGGTTTGTCCCATTTATCTTCACGAATATGGCCTTTACAGCTTTACTTAAGTTGGCTAAAGACGAACAGTTCTGGAGCAAATCAACTGAACCATTGCGGGGGAGACAGAGAGCTCCGCTGGTTTAAATGGGGCTTTTTAGCTCTCAGGTGGAGACCTGCCCAGCATTTAAGGCAATAACCATTTAAAGGAGCAGTAAACCTTTTTATGAAAAAAAATATATATTGTAGGGTGTTTCCTGGTGAGTAAAATAAGGGTACTGCCACTGCTGAGAGATGCATATATCCAGAGTTATTGCTGTTATATCCAGAGTTATTACTGTTAGACCTGTATTTTTTTTTTTTACATTAGTCGTGCCCTCTAGTGGTCAAATTCCAATTAGTTATTCTGTTACATTCTAATGGAGAGGAAAGTCAGTGACTTACAGTTCTGCATATAATGTGACAGACACTGCTGAGTCACTTCCTGTTAGAACTATCAGGAAGTAATCACAGTAAATTCACTTCCTGTCAGAACTATCAGGAAGTAAACACACAATAAATTCACTTCCTGGTTATCTTAACCAGCAGTGGGGGTGACCTTGTTTTACTCAAAAGGAAAAGCTCTACAACATAGGTTTTCATTAAAAAAAGTTTACTGCTCCTTTAAGGATCAGGGGTTATGCAAGTTAAGCCCTTTAAATCTAGGGCAATTTGGGGAAATTCTAGACCCCTGTGGTGCAGCTGTTTTCTACCAGAATTTCTCCACTTATTATCAACACTTATTAATAACTCCCCACTTGCCTTAATCTGTCCAGAAACTCTTTATGGCCCCTATGAATTATGTCCTTGTGCCTGTGATAACGGGGGGGGGATGCACTAAGGTGTTATAAAGAGGTGATAAAGTGGTGATAAAGAGGTGATAAAGAGGAAATAAAGAGGTGATAAACTGGTGATAAAGTGGTGATAAAGTGGTGATAAAGAGGGTATAAAGAGGTGATAAAGTGGTGATAAATAGGTGATAAAGTGGTGATAAATTGGTGATAAAGAGGGGATAAAGAGGTGATAAAGTGGTGATAAAGAGGTGATAAAGAGGTGATAAAGAGGTGATAAAGAGGGGATAAAGAGGTGATAAAGTGGAAATAAAGAGGTGATAAAGTGGTGATAAAGTGGTGATAAAGAGGTGATAAATTGGTGATAAAGAGGTGATAAAGTGTTGATAAAGAGGTGATAAAGAGGTGATAAAGTGGAAATAAAGAGGTGATAAAGAGGTGATAAAGAGGTGATAAAGAGGAAATAAAGTGGTGATAAATTGGTGATAAAGAGGAGATAAATAGGTGATAAAGTGGTGATAAAGTGGTGATAAAGAGGTGATAAAGAGGTGATAAAGTGGTGATAAAGAGGGGATAAAGAGGGGATAAATTGGTGATAAAGAGGTGATAAAGTGGTGATAATTTGGTGATAAAGAGGAGATAAAGAGGTGATAAATTGGTGATAAAGAGGAGATAAAGTGGAAATAAAGAGGAGATAAAGTGATGATAAAGAGGTGATAAATTGGTGATAAAGAGGTGATAAATTGGTGATAAAGAGGCGATAAAGTGGTGATAAAGTGGTGATAAAGAGGGGATAAAAGAGGAGATAAAGAGGTGATAAATTGGTGATAAAGAGGGGATAAAGAGGGGATAAAGTGGTGATAAAGAGTAGTGTTGAGCGAGCACCACGATGCTCGGGTGCTCGGGTGCTCTGACCGAGCACCCCCTGAGGCTCGAGTGCTCGGCCGAGCACCCGAGCCCCATTGAATGCAATGGGGCGACACGAGCATTATACCAGGCACCCCCTGCTCTGATGAGGGGAGGGTGCCTGGTCAATGCCCCCCTTCATCTCCGCTATGCCCCCTTCATCTCCGAATGCCCCCTTCAGCTCCGCAATGTCCCCCTTCATCTCCGCTATGCCCCTCTTCCACAATGTCCCCCTTCATCTCCGCTATGCCCCTCTTCCACAATGTCCCCCTTCATCTCCGCTATGCCCCTCTTCCACAATGTCCCCCTTCATCTCCTCTATGGCATAGAGGAGATGAAGGGGGACATTGTGGAAGAGGGGCATAGCGGAGATGAAGGGGGACATTGTGGAAGAGGGGCATAGAGGAGATGAAGGGGGACATTGTGGAAGAGGGGCATAGCGGAGATGAAGGGGGACATTGTGGAAGAGGGGCATAGACTCTATGCCCCTCTTCCACAATGTCCCCCTTCATCTCCGCAATGCCCCCTTCATCTCCGCAATGCCCCCGTACCTCCAGTCCCTGGTGGTCCAGCGGAGCGTCTTCAGATCTGTGCCTCTTCCGGCACAGATCCCCGCCACCCGAACATGGCGGGCGAGCACATGGCGGTACTCGACGAGTACCGCCATGTGCCGAGCAGAGCGATGCTCGAGCCGATCCGAGCATCGGCCGAGCACGCTCGCTCAACACTAATAAAGAGTTGATAAAGTGGTGATAAATTGGTGATAAAGAGGAGATAAAGAGGTGATAAAGTGGTGATAAAGAGGTGATAAAGTGGTGATAAAGAGGTGATAAATTGGTGATAAAGAGGAGATAAAGTGGTGATAAAGTGGTGATAAAGAGGGGATAAAGAGGAGATAAAGAGGTGATAAATTGGTGATAAAGAGGGGATAAAGAGGGGATAAAGTGGTGATAAAGAGGTGATAAAGTGGTGATAAATTGATAATAAAGAGGAGATAAAGAGGTGATAAAGTGGTGATAAAGAGGTGATAAAGTGGTGATAAAGACGTGATAAAGAGGTGATAAAGAGGTGATAAAGTGGTGATAAAGAGGTGATAAAGAGGTGATAAAGACGTGATAAAGAGGTGATAAAGAGGAGATAAAGTGGTGATAAAGTGGTGATAAAGAGGTGATAAAGAGGTGATAAAGTGGTGATAAATTGGTGATAAAGAGGAGATAAAGAGGTGATAAAGAGGTGATAAAGAGGTGATAAAGTGGAAATAAAGAGGTGATAAATTGGTGATAAAGAGGAGATAAAGTGATGATAAAGAGGTGATAAAGAGGTGATAAATTGGTGATAAAGAGGTGATAAATTGGTGATAAAGAGGAGATAAAGTGATGATAAAGAGGTGATAAATTGGTGATACATTGGTGATAAAGAGGTGATAAAGAGGTGATAAAGTGGTGATAAATTGGTGATAAAGAGGAGATAAAGAGGTGATAAAGTGGTGATAAAGAGGTGATAAAGAGGTGATAAAGTGGTGATAAAGTGGTGATAAAGAGGTGATAAAGTGGTGATAAAGTGGAAATAAAGAGGTGATAAAGAGGTGATAAAGTGGTGATAAAGTGGTGATAAAGAGGGGATAAAGTGGAGATAAAGAGGTGATAAAGAGGTGATAAAGAGATGATAAAGAGGTGATAAAGAGGTGATAAAGTGGTGATAAAGTGGAGATAACTTCTCCAGTGATATCACTTCTCCAGTTCCTATGTTATTCTGATAGTGTTTCTCAACATTAGTCCTCGGGGCACGCCAACAGTGCAGGTTTTCAGGTTGTTCCTGCTTAATCACAGGTGAGTAATTAGTGTTTCAGTCATTGTGCTTGATTCACCTGTGATTAATTAGGGATATATTGAAATCATGAGCTGTTGGTGCGCCCCGAGGACTGGAGCTGAGAATCACTGCTCTGTGGAGCCAATGCATTAGGATTTCTCCAATGTGACATGGTGGTTGTTGACAGGACCACAGGACACAAACTCCGCCCACCTGGTAATTAACCCCTTTTGGGCCTGAGAGGTATGCAACATATTGCTACACAATGCAGGTCAAACTCACCCCTCGCTGTCCAATTAGGAGTGCCCCCAGTGTTTGGACTCTGCCTAGATTAATTCATAGCTCAGCATGGGGTAATACTGACCAGCACAGCAGCTAATTAGCATAACGTGCCAGACTGTGTCACCAACAAATAAAGGTTCATTTCTCAAAAACAATGTATATTAGAGCTGTATGTCTAACACGACATATAGACAGTTTATACCTCTCTGTCCAATTAACTAAATGTACCATAGTCCTTTAATGACATTGCAGGGTTAACGTGACAGATTCACTTTAAAAACTCCTTTTAACCCCTTAACGACCCTCGATGTACCAGGACCTTCATGCCTGTTCCGGCACTTAAAGGATAGCAATGTTTCACAAAAACAGCAGCTCCAATTAATCTCCATACTATTTGGGTCATAGAGAGTGTTATATCAATACTGTCAGAGTTGTAGTACAAGAGTAATTGAATGATAAAGTATCCCCCTCCCGCCCCTTTTACCTAGTGTAAGACACCTCTCCTCAGATGTGGAATCTGGTATCTTGACCGGACAGGTCACAGCAAGGGACAATCTTCTTATTGTGATCATAAGGAAAACCCTGCCCCCCTTGACAGGTTTTTCAGGTTTACCCTTATGATCACTGAAGATTGTCCCTCTCTGTGATCCATCCGGACAGTCTTGCTGCTCTGAGGTGAGCAGTGTTACATCAGTAAAAGGGGCGGGAGGGGGATACTTTATCATTCAGTTACTCTTGTACTACAACTCTGACAGTACTGATATAACACTCTCCATGGACCTAATACTATGATGATTAATTGGAGCTGCTTTTATTGTGACACATTACTATCCCTTTAAAGATTGGTGACAGTCCTGGTACATCATGGAATTCCAGGATCGCTGCAGGGTTACACTGGTATCCATTAAGAAAAATACAAATTATTTTATCGTTAAGAGGGTGAAAAACAATGAAAACTTTGAGAATTTGTATTCTTATTTTTGTTGTACGTTTACTACAAATTTCGCTCCATACATCAGATTCATGGTCTGTATTTGAATATAGTTTAACCCTCTGAGTGCCAGAGAGGTATGCGTTGGAGAACTCTCTGGCACTCGAAGGGATAAACACAGGTTCTCAGTAAGGGCAGCAAATGATACAGTCATCACAGTAGCGCTGCTACTCAGTAGACCTCTTGGAGAAGGACACCATCGGGTTCTTACCACATTGCTTTCACTGCTTTCATAATCCTTGAGACCTATGTAAAGTTTGGCTGTCAGGCCATAATCAAAGCTGTCCTCGTTCTGTACAAAATGAAATTGTTATAATAATTAGTTATTAGAACCAATGCAAGACTATCACAAGAGGAGCAAATGTAGATCTGTCCCTATTTTCACATGTAAATTGGCTGTATATATGTATAAAGGTGTTGGCACATGCAAATCTCTTCTCTGCTCCAAGTTACACCATAATCTGTGTCTGTCTCTAAAGTGAAATCAAACGTTATTTTGTTAAAGAGAAAAGTCTGAACGAGTAGTTTCCTGCTAGCCTTTGAGGCCTAGTTTCAGGGGAGGGCTGGCAACTTGTGGTTTGGGCTGCCACCCAGCCGGTATTTTACCAGCAGGCCGGTAAAAAATTGGCTTCTGTCCAATGTTAAGTCTATGGAGGGAATGCTATGGCCGGTATTTTTTTTTTGAAGGAAAGGTGGCAACCCTATTTGTGGCCCAGAAGGCAAATACAAGCCAGTGGCCCATTTCTACTCGAGCCCACTGGCCCAGACCACCCTCTTTTGTTTAGTTTTAAAACTGGCATTAATGTTGTGAATTAAGGGAAGTGATACCACATAGCTTACAGCTGAAATGGATCTACACTAGTGATACCACAGAGTTTACAGCTGAAATGGAGCTACACTAGTGATACCACAGAGCTTACATCTGAAATGGGGCTACACTAGTGATACCACAGAGCTTACATCTGAAATGGGGCTACACTAGTGATACCACAGAGCTTACATCTGAAATGGAGCTACACTAGTGATACCACAGAGCTTACAACTGAAATGGATCTACATTAGTGATACCACAGAGCTTACAGCTGAAATGGAGCTACACTAGTGATACCACAGAGCTTACAACTGAAATGGATCTACACTAGTGATACCACAGAGTTTACAACTGAACTGGATCTACACTAGTGATACCACAGAGCTTACAGCTGAAATGGATCTACACTAGTGATAACACTGAGCTTACAGCTGAAATGGAGCTACACTAGTGATACCACAGAGCTTATAACTGTAATGGAGCTACATTAGTGATACCACAGAGCTTATAACTGTAATGGAGCTACATTAGTGATACCACAGAGTTTACAGCTGAAATGGAGATACACTAATGATACCACAGAGTTTACAGCTGAAATGGATCTACACTAGAGATACCACAGAGTTTACAGCTGAAATGGAGCTACACTAGTGATACCACAGAGCTACAATCCAAATGGAACTACACTAGTGATACCACAGAGCTTACAGCTGAAATGGAGCTACACTGGTGATACCACAGAGCTTACAACTGTAATGGAGCTACACTAGTGATACCACAGAGCTTACAACTGTAATGGTGCTACACTAGTGATACCACAGAGCTTACAACTGTAATGGAGCTACATTAGTGACACCACAGAGCTTACAACTGAAATGGATCTACACTAGTGATACCACAGAGCTTACAGCTGAAATGGAGCTACACTAGTGATACCACAGAGCTTACAACTGTAATGGATCTACACTAGTGATACCACAGAGCTTACATCTGAAATGGGGCTACACTAGTGATACCACAGAGCTTACAACTGAAATGGAACTACATTAGTGACACCACAGAGCTTACAACTGAAATGGATCTACACTAGTGATACCACAGAGCTTACAGCTGAAATGGATCTACACTAGTGATACCACAGAGCTTACAGCTGAAATGGATCTACACTAGTGATACCACAGAGCTTACAACTGAAATGGATCTACACTAGTGATACCACAGAGCTTACTACTGAAATGGATCTACACTAGTGATACCACAGAGCTTACAACTGAAATGGATCTACATTAGTGGTACCACAGAGCTTACAACTGAAATGGATCTACACTAGTGATACCACAGAGCTTACAACTGAAATGGATCTACACTAGTGATACCACAGAGCTTACAACTGAAATGGATCTACACTAGTGATAACACTGAGCTTACAATTTAAGTAAACCTACACTAGTGATATCATAGAGCTAACAAGGAAAATGGGTTATGCGCCTAGTGTAGCTCCATTTGCATTGCAGCTCTGTGGTATCATTAATGTAGCTCCATTTACAGCAACAAGCGGGAGATTGAGTGAAGCAGTGGCCCATTGGCCCAGACATATGTCCGGCCCAGGGGGCAATTGCCCCCCTGGCCAGCCCTCGCCTGCCTAGCTTGTAAATCAGAGGCCATTTTGGAGTTGTCTGATAAATACACAGATTGTAGGAAATATCACAGGGTTTAAGAGATATCTTTCCCAGGACCAAAATATTTGTCTACTGAAATAAGTGATTATTTCAGGGAGGATTGTGACGGCCCCCGCCGCGGCAGGCACACACCCCTGTAGCGTTAGGGGGCACCTACCAGGTCATTTACACCTGACCGGCCTCAGAGGACCACCGGACAGACCTGGGCCGTTTGCCACTGGATCTTGCTGCACCACCCAGAGGAGGAGCGGTCAACCGGATTGGAAGACCTCCAGGTGCAGCCAGCCCAATGGGGAGCAGTGGCCTGGGTAGGGACTCACACTTCTACCCCCTGGAACAGGTCACCGCGGAGCAGGTATCTTCGCCTCTGTTGCGAAGTCTCTGCTGGGCAGGCACTAATCCCTCTGCAACGATGGCGCCTCCTCCTGGCAGGAACTCACCCCCCTACCCAGATAAAACAACACCACCTTTGAAAACGCGCTTTTGGCTACACAGGCTTGGTGTTATATATTCTCTAGCTCTAGCCCTAGCTGTCCACTTCCCACCCGATGTCCCAGGTATTGTACTTCGGCCATCCTGACTTGGCATTTGTCAGGTCAGATGGTCAATCCAGCTGCTTGAATCCTGTCTAACACATCACCCAGGTGCTGCAGATGCTCTTCCCAGGTACGACTGTAGATGGCTATATCATCAAGGTAGGCACAAGCACAACTTTGTGCCCCCTCAAGGAGGCGATCCACCAGCCGCTGGAATGTAGCCGGGGCATTCTTCATCCCGAAGGGCATGACCGTAAACTGGTACAGACCAAATGGGGTGATGAAGGCTGACTTTTCTTGAGTGTCCTGAGCCAAGGGGATTTGCGTAATCACGGCTAAGGTCCAGTGATGTCAGGAAGTGGGCCCCGGACAGCCTATCTAGGAGGTCATCAACACGGGGCATCGGATAAGCGTCAGTGACTGTAATGTCATTGAGCCTCCTATAATCTACACAAAACCGGGTTGTTCCATCCTTTTTGGGCACGAGGACTACAGGAGAAGCCCAGGGACTATTGGACAGCTGGATGATACCCAGGGCACACATGTCGGCAATTTCAGCCTCCATGTGTGGTCGTACTGCCTCTGGTACCCTGTAGGGTGGCTGTCTGAGGGCACGATGACCTGTTGTGTTGACTGTGTGTTGAGTGAGGTGGGTTGTACCAGGTAGAGGGGAGAACATAGCAGCCCTACTCTCTAGAATCTTTTGAACCTGCTGTCTGGCATTCAGTCCCAACTGGGGGTTCACCTCCACCTGATCGAGGGAAGTGGCTCGACGGGTGTTGACAAGGAAATCAGGGAGGGTCTTGCCCTCTCGATTTCCCTCAGGGGGGGTACAGATAGCAGCCACGGCCTCTGGACGCTCAACATACTCTTTAAGCATGTTAATATGATATGTACGATGTACTCGACTAGGTGGGTCCCTAGCTACGACATATGTGGTATTATTCAGCCGCTGGACAACTGTCTAAGGGCCTGCCCACTCGGCCTGGAGTTTGTTCTTGCTGACGGGCACCAAGGCAGCACCCTCTGGCCTACGTGGAACTCCCTATATCTCATCTTCCGGTTATACCAGACTTTCTGCTTAGTCTGGGCCGCCCGGAGGTTATTCCCTGCCAACTCCATAAGGGTTTCTAACTTCTTCCGAAGCTCTAGCACATAGGGAATTACTGGGGTCTCTTCAGAAGTACACCGTCCTTCCCAATATTCCCTGAGTAACTCTAAAGGTCCCCGCACCTTATGCCCGTATATTAGCTCAAAGGGCGAGAAGCCTGTGGATTCCTGTGGCACTTCCCTATACGCAAAGAGCAAGTGCGGCAGGAAACGCTCCCAATCTGAATCGGTGTCTACAAATGCTTTTATCATTCCCTTGAGTGTCCCATTAAAGCGTTCACAGAGACCATTAGTCTGGGGATGATAGGGGGCCGTCTGGATGGATCGGACGCCACACAGCTCCCAAATCTGTTGTAGCAGTTCTGACACAAACTGGGGGCCCCTGTCTGACAGGATCTCGCTTGGGAATCCTACTCGGGTAAAGATGCGTGCTAGGGCATCAGCAACCTTCTCTGCGGATATGAAGGATAGTGCCACCGCCTCGGGATACCGGGTAGCATAATCTACCACAGTTAGGATATATCTTTTCCCAGAGCGGCTAGGCTTGGCAAGTGGGCCAATGATATCCACCGCTACACGCTGGAAGGGTTCCCTAATGACTGGTAGAGGCTGGAGGGGCATTCGAGAATGATCACCAGACTTCCCAACCCGCTGGCAGACATCACAGGAGCGGAAAAAGTCAACCACCTCCCGTGATGCCCCAGGCCAAAAGAAGGCCTGCAGCAGGCGGTGCAGGGTGCGCCTCTTCCCGAGATGCCCTGCCAGGGGGATTTCATGAGCTAATCTAAGTAGTGCCTCACGGTAGGGTTTGGGGACTAGCAGCTGCTCAAAAACGGCTTCCATCTAGGGTTTGGCTGTCCTCTCCTCTGAACCTCCCGATGGAGGTGAATCCCGGTGGTGATTTGGACTCTGTAGTGCAGAGATCCCACCGCTGTGGCAGGCACCCGCCCCTGTAGCGTTACGGGGGCACCTACCAGGTAATTTACACCGGACTGGCCTCAGAGGACCACCGGACAGACCTGCACCACCCAGAAGAGGAGCGGTCAACCGGATTGGAAGACCTCCAGGTGCAGCCAGCCCAATGGGGAGCAGTGACCTGGGTAGGGATTCACACTTCTACCCCCTGGAACAGGTCACCGCGGTATCATCCCCTCTGCTGGGCAGGCACTAATCCCTCAGCCTTGTCATGGGGAATAGGTTTAGACCCCTCTACAACAATAGCACCTCCACCTGGCAGAAACTCACCCCACTGCCCAGATAAAACAACACCGCCTTTATAAAGGCACTTTTAGCTATGCCTACTCAGGCGTGATATTATATACACCCACCTAACAGAATAAAAACATCTGCTTTCTGGGTAGGGAAAACACATCTAGATTTATTGAAATGGAATACCAGACCTTTCACAGCCTTCATTCAACTTGAGGTGACATGAATATAACAAAATATAATACATAGAAGACAAGACATACAACAAACATAACCTGGTATAACAATTTTATGATGTAAGATGGGGGAGCATAATTAAAACATTGGAGAGAAACTGATGGTCCCAGAATGCAACAGTGCCATATTTGCATACTCACAGCAGTGCTGCAATGTAGGTCACCAACCAACAGATGGCAGTGCATAGTACAATGCTGCAATGCAAGATTCAACCAAGCGTCCCTCTTTGGCAGGGCATAGCTCAACGCTGCAATGCAAGATTCAACCAATAGATGGCAGGGCATAGCTCAACGCTGCAATGCAAGCTTCAACCAATAGATGGCAGGGTATAGCACAATGCTGCAATGCAAGATTCAACCAATAGATGGCAGGGCAGAGCACAATGCTGCAATGCAAGTTTCAATCCAATAGATGGCGAGGTTGAGGTCGAAGCACTTGAGACAGGAAAAGTCCATAGCAGATGTATTGCAGGAATGTCCATGTAATCCCACAGTCCTCATATATCACAGGGACATGAAAGTTGAACCTCCTTTTCCTTCACAAGGATATCTTTAGACATAATGGTCCATATATATTTCCTAACCACATAGACCCAAAATGTGGGGAATTTGAGGGCTTTATGAATGCTCTGACTCAAGTGGTGACTAGCAGGGAATATAGTGCAGAGACAAGCACACCTTCCAACATTTCAGATTGCCAAAGAGGGACGCTTGTGTTTTAGGGGGTGTTGCTGTGGGTGTGGCTGGTGGGCGGAGCATTATCAATAATTTTCAGGCTATTTCACTACCTATTGACACCTCCTTGTGTAACCTAATAAATGATTTATAATAAGACCAACATATTTTATTTACACAGACTAATTTATAAACACATACTGATGTTTAAAGAAATACTAATGTGAGTTTTATTGATGCAGAGCAGTGTGATATATTTATATACACATCACAAAGTCTGCTCTCCTAAAAAGAGGGACATCAGGGTGGGAAACAGGGACAGAGGGATTTAGGTCTCAAAGAGGGACACTTGGGAGGCATGGACAAGGAAAAGCTTAGTGGTCCTGGCAGTTATTAATGCAATAGGGGGGTATTAGCAGATCCTGTTCAAGAGTTGAGGAAAATGTGTGCAAAATGAACAGAAAAGGTGTTTGAAGCCCATGAGTTGAAAGAGATGGAGGAACAGTGTGATAATTATCAAGTTAAAATGAATGAACTCCATGATAATGTAGTGGAATGCAGGAATAATAAATTAGCAGAAGAACAGGAGTTGTTAGGTAAGTGCAGGCCAAAGTTGTACCCAGCTGTGAGCTCATTTGGGCAGATGTAGAGGGGCATTCACTGGGTTTAGAGAAAGACAATAGCCCAGTGGGTTTATGGGCATCCCACACAGAATATGTACAGCAAGCACCTGCCATCATTTCTGAAATAGTTAATGAAAGGGAGATTCCCACAAGGTTTACTAGTTAGACACTCTCTATGTCCATGGGGAACAAGGGGAATTTTCAGCAATGGTGGGGGTCTATGCCAGCTCATAACTTTAATGATTTTACCCACTGATATCAAATAGGGTTGAGAAAGCTGAGATGGTAGGCCTTAACTTAGAGGAGTGGACGGAGCTTGAAGAGCAGGCTCTGGGTCCCATGGCTAGCGGATTACTAGGCCTCAATGCAAGTGTGTCTGATCAGACAGGAGGAATAGCAGCAACTCATCCTATATAATAATTCACTAAAACGTGTGTAATGACGCAGTCATGTGCAGTAGAGACTGCCCCCACCGTGGCTGATACAGAAGCTCTGTATCAGCCGCGGCGTGAGCAGTCTCTACTGTGCATGACTGCCCCGCAACCAGCTGGCAGTGGCACTGTGGCCCGTGTAACGGGCTCTTCAACTAGTTCTTCTATAAATAATATAGAAATGTCAGTTTACCTTGAGGCCAACAGAAGGACCTCATGAGGTGGCCCAAAAAGTTTTATCCTGTATACTCTGCACCAGCCACTGAGGCCAATGACACAGGGCTCACCAACACAGATAGCTAGGGTCCTGGACACACTTCCTAGGTAATGTCAGGATTATATGAGGTTGTTTGACCCAACCCCTACAGATTTCGAAGTCTCATTGCTGAGAGCAGACAACTAGTGGATTGACCAACCATACCTTGAAAGGATGTGCGCAGTCTCATCAGTATGGCCCCTTAAGCGGACATGGGAAGCACCACAGTGAACGATAGACAGTGAAAACCAGAGGATGAGAGATGAGCGAAGATTTGGCGGTGGCAAATCAAGGGAAAATTGTGCAGAAGGTGAGGAAAAGCAGACAAGGAGGGAAAGAATAATAGAAGTGTAAAATACACTTTTGGGACATTGAGACCATCTTCATCTCTGAAAACGGAACATGAAAATCTAGAAAGAGATTACAGTAAAATACAAATTGAACGTGATCTCTTAAGAGTCCATGTTACCAGACTTAAGGCAGAATTATGCCAGTTTAAGCAGGATGATTTGACATTGGCCTCAGAGACAAATTCAATTATAATTATTTTACCTTTCAGCCTCTATTTCTGTACATTTCCATAACATTATAGTGAAGGACAGGGTGCAAGTAACCTCGTTTGTATGCAGGAACATTGCAGTTGTTTGTTTTGTCTCTAACATTAAACTGTGTTTTTTAGCAATTGGGGGGCACATAAATATTTTCTATATGTGTACAGGGGTGGTGGACACTTATGTGGGTGTTAACTTGGTGGTTTACCCAGAATACATATATGTGTCTGTATGTGTATACAGGGTACCTATGAGAGATAGAGGTGGGAGGGACTATGTTCAGAGCACAATCAAAATCAGGACAGACCTGAGAATGGGCGATCTTGTATGGAGCAGTAGTTTCAACAAATAGTAAGTAAGCAACAGCGCTCTAAATAAAGGTGAAGAATGGTATTCTAAAATAATTGTATTCTGAGTTTGGGGGAGGAGAGTGACTTTTATCGTAGAAGTATAAAAACCTGTCAGCAAATAAACAGATAGCATTGTAAGGGTCTGCTGAGAGTCCCATGGATAAAGGAAGTCATTATAGTTGAATCACATTCCCAAAGAGTTGTGTTGACATATTTCCAAATATTCCAGTATGGTGGGATTTTAATTTTAAGAAGCCTGGAACAACAAGAGTGGGCCAAAACCAAGGAAACTGGGAAATGCAAGGAACCATTTTTGGAGGAGTTGCAATAAGATTGGGCATATGGATTTCAATGGATATCATGGGCCTCAACTTCAGGGAGTCATGGAACAGAAATTATAAATTAACTTGCTTTGCTATGATCTCCAGGGTCATTCTACAGGACAGAAAACGGGTAGCTACAATAATTCTAGTCACCCCAAAGTGGTCTGTCCAACTGTGGTTTCCATCTCTTCTGAAGTTATCAGACAGTTGTCCTCAATATCGTCCATCTTCCCCACTTCCTCACAACCTTCTATCACATCAGTTGCATCTTATGGCATGACTGATTTTAGAGGTCCCTGATTTATTGAGAGACTTTTGGAATCAGCAAAATCCCTCATGGAAGAAGATTCGACTCCTGGCATCCATGCTTGCTACAGATATTCCTGGTGTCTTATGGTCTTATTGGTGCTTGGAATTAAATTTGGATCCTATTTCTACTGATTTTGCCTAAATCTTAAATTTCTTATCCCTGTGTTTCAAGTCAGGAAAGGAGTACCTGAAAGTTAATTGACCTAGATCTGCCATCTCAGCTGGCCCTGTCTACAGACTAATGAGGCGCATGTGTTTATCTAGGCCTCCTTTTCCAGGTATTCTAGATGCTGGAAAGTGAATGATGAGTTACAACTGTTCAAGCCTTGGCCACATAATGATGAATTTCTTTAGAATATATGTCTGCTAAACAATATTCTCTTATGTCCGATATATTTTAAACATGTCTCAGATTTCAGGGCCTCAGATATCGCAGGCAGATCATTCATTACAGATGACATATCCTTATCAATCTCTAGAAAAATAAAATCACATTTTGCATTTCCTACACTTACTCAGATCGGACATAAAACAAATCATGAATAATTGTAAGAAACGCGTTGATCAATGTTGGTGGCACTCACCGCTTCATTGTACCCACCCACAGCATCACGGAACGCAGACATCTTGCCATAATGACGTCTGCGCGCCTGCGCTATCAGTCCCAGTCGGGTCTAGGAGGCATTGCTAGGAGCCGTCCGGCTCCAAAAGGGACTGACAGCACAGACGCGCGAGGACGTCATTATGGCAAGATGTCCATGTTCCGTGATGCTGTCAGCCCAGGAAGAAAGGCTAAATCTACTTGTCAAGGTAATAATTCTGGCGACTAGCTCTACTAAGCAGCTAGTCGCCAGATGGGGAGTTATTTAAGCTAAAATTGTGTTCAGGTGGTAGTTCCGCTTTAATAAACTCATCACCCACGAGCAGACTAGCTGTCCAGTCCCATAACCCTGCGTGTCACTACCAGTACCAAGCCTACACACCAGCCGTGCAGTCAACATCCTGCGGCAACAGGTCGCCAAGGCAGAGGCCAACCAAGCCGCTGACTCCGACCGAGCCGGACGCCCATGTGATGTCCACACAGTGCCTTTTGTTTTATTTTTATTTATGCATGTTTTGTTTTTTTCCTGTTTTTTTATGTAATTAATTTGGGGACATCATTATTATACCATTAATTATGTTTGCCTGCAGCTCGTAAACATACATACACACAGAGACGTACCAAGATACCTACACAAGATACTGACACACACACACCTATATACACAGGTACATACCCACACACAGACACATACATACGCACAGACAGACATACAACACTGTGTGTTACCACGAAGTCCCAGTCAGACACAGCAGCCAGGCCGACACCAAAATACCCATGCCACAGATAGGGAACCGAGCTGCCAACGCAGCAACTCACCTCCATAGCTGACTAAGCTCCCACTAACTCATCACCCACATCATTACTACATCAGGTGGCAATGGGTACCCAACTAATCCACAGAGATATCAGCCTACCTTGCGCAGTGCGCACAGAGACACCAAAATGGGGGTGTGATGGGGGGGACCGATCCCATCCCACAGAAAAAAACATCACAGTGTATGGGAATGTACATGCATGCACAGAGAGCGAACCCTGTGATACCCGCCAACAGAGAAAGGCGAGAAAATTAAAGGGTGAATTCTCTAAAAGCAAGACCCAGGGGTAGAGGAATAAAGAAAAAAGGGGGGGTTGGGGTAGACTGTCCAGAGGTGAAGAGCTGGTGAGGATGGCCCAGCTAAAATAAAACAGAGGACAGAAAGGAAGGGGGGGGCGCTATAGCATAAAAGGGGGGAGGAGATAGCGGGAGAGAGAGAAAAAGGAACACTGAAGGAAATCTAAGCGGGGGGGAAGGATCACCACCTTGAGATGCAAGGAAGTAGTCCAACAACAGGAGAACCAGACCAAAAAGTTAGAAACTGAAGAACAGGGGAGAGAAGAAACACCAAGAGGGGAACAAAATGAGGAATATAGAAACAGAATAAAGGGGGAGGGGGGCCAAGTGGAGAATATGAGGCGCGGAACTAATGAGAGAAGCAAAATGAAGAATCAGGCAGAAGACAGCTGGAGAGGAGGGACAAACAAAGGAAAAGGGGGTAGAAAATCCAGACAAAAGGCGGGATGAAATGGAAGACGGCCCAATAGAGATAAATAGCGGCAGAGAGGGGGAGCAGAGCACGAGGACCAAGGAAGTAAGAACAAGGAAATGCATAAAGAGAGGGACTGCGGAATCCATCATCCAGTGCCCGGATCCTGCATGCGGCGCGCAACACAACCACCCAGCCTGGTGGCCCACAGGGCCGCCGATGATAAATCCGCAGTCCATCAAGGACTGCACGCAGCGTCCCTGGGCGAATGGTGCACTTCCGCTGGCTGGGGCCACCTCTCAATGCCCCACTCAGTCTCTCCGGTTACCCGGATGAGGAGATGAACAAATTCCCCTGTGCCCAGCCGCTCTCCCTCCTGACTACACGCAGTGGCAGCCCCGCGCAAGGGGGATAGCAGTAACAGGACGGCCAGCCGCAGCATCTTCTGTGTGGCAGCTGGAAGACAGGATGGTGTCTGGAGGTCCGAAGATGTAAGGCAGGTAACGGGAAAGCATTTAATCTTCAAGGGAAGGGACATGACAAGTCTTGGCATCCCCTGAGGATCCTGCATTCAGGGCATACTAAACTGCAGATGCATTCTCTGATGACTCCTGGGTTTCACATGGCTGGAAACACAAGTAAACTCTGGAACTAGACCCCAATTCTTACCATCAGCAGCAGCAGGAAGATCAGCCCCACATTATTGCATGCACACTGCACTCATGCTTCCTCTGTCCCTTCTTCCTCCAGACAATAGCCCCATTTCCTGTCACCAGCCCTTTAACCCCTTTCCTTTTACTCCTCCCATCACACACACTTCATTTATGACTCAGCCCTCCCCATTAAATGCTTCCCCTTCTGTACCCTGCGGTCCCTTCCGGGGAATTTCTGTCTGCACGCACATGGCACCTTCATTATATCAATGCAGATATTTTTGGAAGTGTGCTATTGCTATAATCATGTGCACAAGAGGGTTATTTAAAGGGATAGTAATGTTTCAAAATAAAATCAGCTCCAATTAATCATGTACTATGGAGAGTGTTATTTCAATACTGTCAGAGTTGTAGTTCAAGAGTAACTGAATGATAAAGTTCCCCCTCCCGCCCCTTTTACCTAGTGTAACACTGCTCAATTGAGATGTGGAATCTGGTCTCTTGACCGGACAGGTCACAGCAAGGGACAATCTTCTTACTGTTATCATAAGGAAACTCTGCCCCCTTGACAGGTTTTTCCTTATGGTCACTGAAGATTGTCCGTCTCTGCGATCCATCTGGACAGTCTTGTTGCTCTGAGGTGAGCAGTGTTACATCAGTAAAAGGGATGGGAGGGGGATACTTTATAATGTTACTATCCCTTTAATGACTTTTTCCACATTAATGAACTGAGACATACACAAGGACAGACACCAAGTCACACACAGACGCACACAAACAAGGACAGACACATAGTAACACACAGACAGACACAAACAAGGACAGACACATAGTAACACATAGACACACAAACAAGGACAGACACATAGTACCAGACACACACAAACAAGGACAGACACCTAGTAACATACATACACACAAAAACAAGGACAGACACATAGTAACACACAGACACACACAAACAAGGACAGACAGAGTAACACAGAGACACACACAAACAAGGATGGCACATAGTAACACACACAAACATGGACAGACACATAGTAACACAGAGACACACGCAAACAAGGACAGACACATAGTCACACACAGACACACACAAACATGGACAGACACATAGTAACAAACAGACACACACAAACAAGGACAGACACATAGTAACACACAGATACACGCAAACAAGGACAGACACATAGTAACACACAGACACACACACATAGACAGGCACACAGATATAAGCCTGTACATACACTGCCTCACACACACATTTACCTGTTTCATGCAGCCGCTTTGGACATCCTGCATATTCACCATGTTGATTACAAGTTGCTCTATGACATTTGGATCGACATAGATAACACGCCTGGCTTTTACAAGGACACAGAAAACCTCAACTGACAGGCTGTAACAAGAAAAACAGGCCTGGCTTTTATAACTACACACATAATGTCAAATGACAGCCTGTACAACAAACTATATACTTTTTTAAAGAATTAATAGGGCTTTCGGTTGATGCCATATTGATATGTATAACCTATAATTTCAATTGATTATGACAATATAAGTGTGGATAAACAAACCCAACATTTTCGTAGGTTTTCTTGTGATGTTTTGTGCTCAAAATTATAAGACTAAGACTAATCCCACAATCCATCCTACCAACACCTCCCACAAAGAGACTAGTTCAGTATTAACAGGTAACAGGTACACTAAAACATAACCTTAACTCAATGCTGAACAAAAGTACTGTCTGTAGAAACATTAATATATGGTTCTACTGTAATATACCCATGTGCCAATAAAACAAAGCTACAACTGTAGAGATAATACCCACATATGCCTAGTATAGTATACATTATACAGGGCTCAAAATTTCCACTTACCACTAGCCAATGGCGAGTGAAAATTTATCCCTGGCGAGTAGAAATTCAGCCCTGGTGGGTATGTTATGGCTTGCAGTGGCGAGTAACTTTTCAGGTCTGGCTAGTAGCAAAGGATTTCAACTTTTAAGTCCTGCATTATATCTATCATTGTTCTCTGCCTCTCCTCCTCACTGTGATAGTGTATAGTATACATTGTATCTGTCATTGTTCTCTGCCTCTCTCCTCCTCACTGTGATAGTGTATAGTATACATTATATCTGTCACTGTTCTCTGCCTCTCTCCTCCTCACTGTGATCGTGTATAGTATACATTATATCTGTCACTGTTCTCTGCCTCTCTCCTCCTCACTGTGATAGTGTATAGTATACATTATATCTGTCACTGTTCTCTGTCTCTCTCCTCCTCACTGTGATCGTGTATAGTATACATTATATCTGTCACTGTTCTCTGCCTCTCTCCTCCTCACTGTGATAGTGTATAGTATACATTATATCTGTCACTGTTCTCTGCCTCTCTCCTCCTCACTGTGATAGTGTATAGTATACACTATATCTGTCACTGTTCTCTGCCTCTCTCCTCCTCGCTGTGATTGTGTATAGTCTACATTATATCTGTCACTGTTCTCTGCCCCTCTCCTTCTCACTGTGATAGTGTATAGAATACATTATATCTGTCACTGTTCTCTGTCCCTCTCCTCCTCACTGTGATAGTGTATAGTATACATTATATCTGTCACTGTTCTCTGCCTCTCCTCCTCACTGTGATAGTGTATAGTATACATTATATCTATCACTGTTCTCTGCCTCTCTCCTCCTCACTGTGATAGTGTATAGTATACATTATATCAGTCACTGTTCTCTGCCTCTCCTCCTCACTGTGATAGTGTATAGTATACATTATATCTGTCACTGTTCTCTGCCTCTCTCCTCCTCACTGTGATAGTGTGTAGTATACATTATATCTGTCACTGTTCTCTGCCTCTCTCCTCCTCACTGTGATAGTGTATAGTATACATTATATCTGTCACTGTTCTCTGCGTCTCTCCTCCTCCCTGTGATAGTGTATAGTATACATTACATCTGTCACTGTTCTCTGCCTCTCCTCCTCACTGTGATAGTGTATAGTATACATTATATCTGTCACTGTTCTCTGCCTCTCTCCTCCTCACTGTGATAGTGTATAGTATACATTATATCTGTCACTGTTCTCTGCCCCTCTCCTCCTCACTGTGATAGTGTATAGTATACATTATATCTGTCACTGTTCTCTGCCTCTCCTCCTCACTGTGATAGTGTATAGTATACATTATATCTGTCACTGTTCTCTGCCCCTCTCCTCCTCACTGTGATAGTGTATAGTATACATTATATCTGTCACTGTTCTCTTCCTCTCTCCTCCTCACTGTGATAGTGTATAGTATACATTATATCTGTCACTATTCTCTGCCTCTCTCCTCCTCACTGTGATAGTGTATAGTATACATTGTATCTGTCACTGTTCTCTGCCTCTCTCCTCCTCACTGTGATAGTGTATAGTATACATTATATCTGTCACTGTTCTCTACCCCTCTCCTCCACACTGTGATGGTGTATAGTATACATGATATCTGTCACTGTTCTCTACCCCTCTCCTCCTCACTGTGATGGTGTATAGTATACATTATATCTGTCACTGTTCTCTGCCTCTCCTCATCACTGTGATGGTGTATAGTATACATTATATCTGTCACTGTTCTCTGCCTCTCTCCTCCTCACTGTGATGGGGTATAGTATACATTATATCTGTCACTGTTCTCTGCCTCTCTCCTCCTCACTGTAATCGTGTATAGTATACATTATATCTGTCACTGTTCTCTGCCTCTCTCCTCCTCACTGTGATGGTGTATAGTATACATTACATCTGTCACTGTTCTCTGCCTCTCTCCTCCTCACTGTGATAGTGTATAGTATACATTATATCTGTCACTGTTCTCTGCCTCTCTCCTCCTCACTGTAATCGTGTATAGTATACATTATATCTGTCACTGTTCTCTGCCTCTCTCCTCCTCACTGTGATGGTGTATAGTATACATTACATCTGTCACTGTTCTCTGCCTCTCTCCTCCTCACTGTGATAGTGTATAGTATACATTATATCTGTCACTGTTCTCTTCCTCTCTCCTCCTCACTGTGATCGTGTATAGTATACATTATATCTGTCACTGTTCTCTGCCTCTCTCCTCCTCACTGTGATAGTGTATAGTATACATTACATCTGTCACTGTTCTCTGCCTCTCTCATCCTCACTGTGATGGTGTATAGTATACATTATATCTGTCACTGTTCTCTGCCTCTCTCCTCCTCACTTTGATGGTGTATAGTATGCATTATATCGGTCACTGTTCTCTGCCTCTCTCCCCCTCACTGTCGGTTGATGCCATATTGATATGTATAACCTATAATTTCAATTGATTATGACAATATAAGTGTGGATAAACAAACCCAACATTTTCGTAGGTTTTCTTGTGATGTTTTGTGCTCAAAATTATAAGACTAAGACTAATCCCACAATCCATCCTACCAACACCTCCCACAAAGAGACTAGTTCAGTATTAACAGGTAACAGGTACACTAAAACATAACCTTAACTCAATGCTGAACAAAAGTACTGTCTGTAGAAACATTAATATATGGTTCTACTGTAATATACCCATGTGCCAATAAAACAAAGCTACAACTGTAGAGATAATACCCACATATGCCTAGTATAGTATACATTATACAGGGCTCAAAATTTCCACTTACCACTAGCCAATGGCGAGTGAAAATTTATCCCTGGCGAGTAGAAATTCAGCCCTGGTGGGTATGTTATGGCTTGCAGTGGCGAGTAACTTTTCAGGTCTGGCTAGTAGCAAAGGATTTCAACTTTTAAGTCCTGCATTATATCTATCATTGTTCTCTGCCTCTCCTCCTCACTGTGATAGTGTATAGTATACATTGTATCTGTCATTGTTCTCTGCCTCTCTCCTCCTCACTGTGATAGTGTATAGAATACATTATATCTGTCACTGTTCTCTGTCCCTCTCCTCCTCACTGTGATAGTGTATAGTATACATTATATCTGTCACTGTTCTCTGCCTCTCCTCCTCACTGTGATAGTGTATAGTATACATTATATCTATGACTGTTCTCTGCCTCTCTCCTCCTCACTGTGATAGTGTATAGTATACATTATATCAGTCACTGTTCTCTGCCTCTCCTCCTCACTGTGATAGTGTATAGTATACATTATATCTGTCACTGTTCTCTGCCTCTCTCCTCCTCACTGTGATAGTGTATAGTATACATTATATCTGTCACTGTTCTCTGCCTCTCTCCTCCTCACTGTGATAGTGTATAGTATACATTATATCTGTCACTGTTCTCTGCGTCTCTCCTCCTCCCTGTGATAGTGTATAGAATACATTATATCTGTCACTGTTCTCTGCCTCTCCTCCTCACTGTGATAGTGTATAGTATACATTATATCTGTCACTGTTCTCTGCCTCTCCTCCTCACTGTGATAGTGTATAGTATACATTATATCTATGACTGTTCTCTGCCTCTCTCCTCCTCACTGTGATAGTGTATAGTATACATTATATCAGTCACTGTTCTCTGCCTCTCCTCCTCACTGTGATAGTGTATAGTATACATTATATCTGTCACTGTTCTCTGCCTCTCTCCTCCTCACTGTGATAGTGTATAGTATACATTATATCTGTCACTGTTCTCTGCCTCTCTCCTCCTCACTGTGATAGTGTATAGTATACATTATATCTGTCACTGTTCTCTGCCTCTCTCCTCCTCACTGTGATAGTGTATAGTATACATTATATCTGTCACTGTTCTCTGCCTCTCTCCTCCTCACTGTGATAGTGTATAGTATACATTATATCTATCACTATTCTCTGCCTCTCTCCTCCTCACTGTGATAGTGTATAGTATACATTATATCTGTCACTGTTCTCTGCCTCTCCTCCTCACTGTGATAGTGTATAGTATACATTGTATCTGTCACTGTTCTCTGCCTCTCTCCTCCTCACTGTGATAGTGTATAGTATACATTATATCTGTCACTGTTCTCTACCCCTCTCCTCCTCACTGTGATGGTGTATAGTATACATTATATCTGTCACTGTTCTCTGCCTCTCCTCATGACTGTGATGGTGTATAGTATACATTATATCTGTCACTGTTCTCTGCCTCTCTCCTCCTCACTGTGATGGGGTATAGTATACATTATATCTGTCACTGTTCTCTGCCTCTCTCCTCCTCACTGTAATCGTGTATAGTATACATTATATCTGTCACTGTTCTCTGCCTCTCTCCTCCTCACTGTGATGGTGTATAGTATACATTACATCTGTCACTGTTCTCTGCCTCTCTCCTCCTCACTGTGATAGTGTATAGTATACATTATATCTGTCACTGTTCTCTGCCTCTCTCCTCCTCACTGTAATCGTGTATAGTATACATTATATCTGTCACTGTTCTCTGCCTCTCTCCTCCTCACTGTGATGGTGTATAGTATACATTACATCTGTCACTGTTCTCTGCCTCTCTCCTCCTCACTGTGATAGTGTATAGTATACATTATATCTGTCACTGTTCTCTTCCTCTCTCCTCCTCACTGTGATCGTGTATAGTATACATTATATCTGTCACTGTTCTCTGCCTCTCTCCTCCTCACTGTGATAGTGTATAGTATACATTACATCTGTCACTGTTCTCTGCCTCTCTCATCCTCACTGTGATGGTGTATAGTATACATTATATCTGTCACTGTTCTCTGCCTCTCTCCTCCTCACTTTGATGGTGTATAGTATGCATTATATCGGTCACTGTTCTCTGCCTCTCTCCCCCTCACTGTCGGTTGATGCCATATTGATATGTATAACCTATAATTTCAATTGATTATGACAATATAAGTGTGGATAAACAAACCCAACATTTTCGTAGGTTTTCTTGTGATGTTTTGTGCTCAAAATTATAAGACTAAGACTAATCCCACAATCCATCCTACCAACACCTCCCACAAAGAGACTAGTTCAGTATTAACAGGTAACAGGTACACTAAAACATAACCTTAACTCAATGCTGAACAAAAGTACTGTCTGTAGAAACATTAATATATGGTTCTACTGTAATATACCCATGTGCCAATAAAACAAAGCTACAACTGTAGAGATAATACCCACATATGCCTAGTATAGTATACATTATACAGGGCTCAAAATTTCCACTTACCACTAGCCAATGGCGAGTGAAAATTTATCCCTGGCGAGTAGAAATTCAGCCCTGGTGGGTATGTTATGGCTTGCAGTGGCGAGTAACTTTTCAGGTCTGGCTAGTAGCAAAGGATTTCAACTTTTAAGTCCTGCATTATATCTATCATTGTTCTCTGCCTCTCCTCCTCACTGTGATAGTGTATAGTATACATTGTATCTGTCATTGTTCTCTGCCTCTCTCCTCCTCACTGTGATAGTGTATAGTATACATTATATCTGTCACTGTTCTCTGCCTCTCTCCTCCTCACTGTGATCGTGTATAGTATACATTATATCTGTCACTGTTCTCTGCCTCTCTCCTCCGCACTGTGATAGTGTATAGTATACATTATATCTGTCACTGTTCTCTGTCTCTCTCCTCCTCACTGTGATCGTGTATAGTATACATTATATCTGTCACTGTTCTCTGCCTCTCTCCTCCTCACTGTGATAGTGTATAGTATACATTATATCTGTCACTGTTCTCTGCCTCTCTCCTCCTCACTGTGATAGTGTATAGTATACACTATATCTGTCACTGTTCTCTGCCTCTCTCCTCCTCGCTGTGATCGTGTATAGTCTACATTATATCTGTCACTGTTCTCTGCCCCTCTCCTCCTCACTGTGATAGTGTATAGTATACATTATATCTGTCACTGTTCTCTGCCCCTCTCCTCCTCACTGTGATAGTGTATAGTATACATTATATCTGTCACTGTTCTCTTCCTCTCTCCTCCTCACTGTGATAGTGTATAGTATACATTATATCTGTCACTATTCTCTGCCTCTCTCCTCCTCACTGTGATAGTGTATAGTATACATTATATCTGTCACTGTTCTCTGCCTCTCTCCTCCTCACTGTGATAGTGTATAGTATACATTATATCTGTCACTGTTCTCTGCCTCTCTCCTCCTCACTGTGATAGTGTATAGTATACATTATATCTATCACTATTCTCTGCCTCTCTCCTCCTCACTGTGATAGTGTATAGTATACATTATATCTGTCACTGTTCTCTGCCTCTCCTCCTCACTGTGATAGTGTATAGTATACATTGTATCTGTCACTGTTCTCTGCCTCTCTCCTCCTCACTGTGATAGTGTATAGTATACATTATATCTGTCACTGTTCTCTACCCCTCTCCTCCACACTGTGATGGTGTATAGTATACATGATATCTGTCACTGTTCTCTACCCCTCTCCTCCTCACTGTGATGGTGTATAGTATACATTATATCTGTCACTGTTCTCTGCCTCTCCTCATCACTGTGATGGTGTATAGTATACATTATATCTGTCACTGTTCTCTGCCTCTCTCCTCCTCACTGTGATGGGGTATAGTATACATTATATCTGTCACTGTTCTCTGCCTCTCTCCTCCTCACTGTAATCGTGTATAGTATACATTATATCTGTCACTGTTCTCTGCCTCTCTCCTCCTCACTGTGATGGTGTATAGTATACATTACATCTGTCACTGTTCTCTGCCTCTCTCCTCCTCACTGTGATAGTGTATAGTATACATTATATCTGTCACTGTTCTCTGCCTCTCTCCTCCTCACTGTAATCGTGTATAGTATACATTATATCTGTCACTGTTCTCTGCCTCTCTCCTCCTCACTGTGATGGTGTATAGTATACATTACATCTGTCACTGTTCTCTGCCTCTCTCCTCCTCACTGTGATAGTGTATAGTATACATTATATCTGTCACTGTTCTCTTCCTCTCTCCTCCTCACTGTGATCGTGTATAGTATACATTATATCTGTCACTGTTCTCTGCCTCTCTCCTCCTCACTGTGATAGTGTATAGTATACATTACATCTGTCACTGTTCTCTGCCTCTCTCATCCTCACTGTGATGGTGTATAGTATACATTATATCTGTCACTGTTCTCTGCCTCTCTCCTCCTCACTTTGATGGTGTATAGTATGCATTATATCGGTCACTGTTCTCTGCCTCTCTCCCCCTCACTGTCGGTTGATGCCATATTGATATGTATAACCTATAATTTCAATTGATTATGACAATATAAGTGTGGATAAACAAACCCAACATTTTCGTAGGTTTTCTTGTGATGTTTTGTGCTCAAAATTATAAGACTAAGACTAATCCCACAATCCATCCTACCAACACCTCCCACAAAGAGACTAGTTCAGTATTAACAGGTAACAGGTACACTAAAACATAACCTTAACTCAATGCTGAACAAAAGTACTGTCTGTAGAAACATTAATATATGGTTCTACTGTAATATACCCATGTGCCAATAAAACAAAGCTACAACTGTAGAGATAATACCCACATATGCCTAGTATAGTATACATTATACAGGGCTCAAAATTTCCACTTACCACTAGCCAATGGCGAGTGAAAATTTATCCCTGGCGAGTAGAAATTCAGCCCTGGTGGGTATGTTATGGCTTGCAGTGGCGAGTAACTTTTCAGGTCTGGCTAGTAGCAAAGGATTTCAACTTTTAAGTCCTGCATTATATCTATCATTGTTCTCTGCCTCTCCTCCTCACTGTGATAGTGTATAGTATACATTGTATCTGTCATTGTTCTCTGCCTCTCTCCTCCTCACTGTGATAGTGTATAGTATACATTATATCTGTCACTGTTCTCTGCCTCTCTCCTCCTCACTGTGATCGTGTATAGTATACATTATATCTGTCACTGTTCTCTGCCTCTCTCCTCCGCACTGTGATAGTGTATAGTATACATTATATCTGTCACTGTTCTCTGTCTCTCTCCTCCTCACTGTGATCGTGTATAGTATACATTATATCTGTCACTGTTCTCTGCCTCTCTCCTCCTCACTGTGATAGTGTATAGTATACATTATATCTGTCACTGTTCTCTGCCTCTCTCCTCCTCACTGTGATAGTGTATAGTATACACTATATCTGTCACTGTTCTCTGCCTCTCTCCTCCTCGCTGTGATCGTGTATAGTCTACATTATATCTGTCACTGTTCTCTGCCCCTCTCCTCCTCACTGTGATAGTGTATAGAATACATTATATCTGTCACTGTTCTCTGTCCCTCTCCTCCTCACTGTGATAGTGTATAGTATACATTATATCTGTCACTGTTCTCTGCCTCTCCTCCTCACTGTGATAGTGTATAGTATACATTATATCTATGACTGTTCTCTGCCTCTCTCCTCCTCACTGTGATAGTGTATAGTATACATTATATCAGTCACTGTTCTCTGCCTCTCCTCCTCACTGTGATAGTGTATAGTATACATTATATCTGTCACTGTTCTCTGCCTCTCTCCTCCTCACTGTGATAGTGTATAGTATACATTATATCTGTCACTGTTCTCTGCCTCTCTCCTCCTCACTGTGATAGTGTATAGTATACATTATATCTGTCACTGTTCTCTGCGTCTCTCCTCCTCCCTGTGATAGTGTATAGTATACATTACATCTGTCACTGTTCTCTGCCTCTCCTCCTCACTGTGATAGTGTATAGTATACATTATATCTGTCACTGTTCTCTGCCTCTCTCCTCCTCACTGTGATAGTGTATAGTATACATTATATCTGTCACTGTTCTCTGCCTCTCCTCCTCACTGTGATAGTGTATAGTATACATTATATCTGTCACTGTTCTCTGCCTCTCTCCTCCTCACTGTGATAGTGTATAGTATACATTATATCTGTCACTGTTCTCTTCCTCTCTCCTCCTCACTGTGATAGTGTATAGTATACATTATATCTGTCACTATTCTCTGCCTCTCTCCTCCTCACTGTGATAGTGTATAGTATACATTATATCTGTCACTGTTCTCTGCCTCTCTCCTCCTCACTGTGATAGTGTATAGTATACATTATATCTGTCACTGTTCTCTGCCTCTCTCCTCCTCACTGTGATAGTGTATAGTATACATTATATCTATCACTATTCTCTGCCTCTCTCCTCCTCACTGTGATAGTGTATAGTATACATTATATCTGTCACTGTTCTCTGCCTCTCCTCCTCACTGTGATAGTGTATAGTATACATTGTATCTGTCACTGTTCTCTGCCTCTCTCCTCCTCACTGTGATAGTGTATAGTATACATTATATCTGTCACTGTTCTCTACCCCTCTCCTCCACACTGTGATGGTGTATAGTATACATGATTTCTGTCACTGTTCTCTACCCCTCTCCTCCTCACTGTGATGGTGTATAGTATACATTATATCTGTCACTGTTCTCTGCCTCTCCTCATCACTGTGATGGTGTATAGTATACATTATATCTGTCACTGTTCTCTGCCTCTCTCCTCCTCACTGTGATGGGGTATAGTATACATTATATCTGTCACTGTTCTCTGCCTCTCTCCTCCTCACTGTGATAGTGTTTAGTATACATTATATCTGTCACTGTTCTCTGCCTCTCTCCTCCTCACTGTAATCGTGTATAGTATACATTATATCTGTCACTGTTCTCTGCCTCTCTCCTCCTCACTGTGATGGTGTATAGTATACATTACATCTGTCACTGTTCTCTGCCTCTCTCCTCCTCACTGTGATAGTGTATAGTATACATTATATCTGTCACTGTTCTCTGCCTCTCTCCTCCTCACTGTAATCGTGTATAGTATACATTATATCTGTCACTGTTCTCTGCCTCTCTCCTCCTCACTGTGATGGTGTATAGTATACATTACATCTGTCACTGTTCTCTGCCTCTCTCCTCCTCACTGTGATAGTGTATAGTATACATTATATCTGTCACTGTTCTCTTCCTCTCTCCTCCTCACTGTGATCGTGTATAGTATACATTATATCTGTCACTGTTCTCTGCCTCTCTCCTCCTCACTGTGATAGTGTATAGTATACATTACATCTGTCACTGTTCTCTGCCTCTCTCATCCTCACTGTGATGGTGTCACAGTTTATTATGACTCTCAGACACAAGTTTTAGGTAAAAAAAATCAATTTTATTTGCATAATAAATGATAACTTAGGATGGCAATAACATACATATAATATATACAGAATATAGCACAGACAGAAGGCAGACTCTACCGGTCCTGTCAATATACCGGACAGGACAGTCTTTAGGCTCTACCGGCCTTGCCAATACCGGGTAAGGCAACCTGCAGATGGAATAGCATAACGGTTTTACCGGCCTTACCAAATTACCGGGCAAGGCAGCCTCAATAGATACACAATGTAGGCTCTACCGGCCCTGCCAATACCGGGTAAGGCAACCTCAGATGGAATGTGGTAAAAGGTTCTACCGGCCTTACCAATACCGGGCAGGGCAGCCCAGAGATAATAGCAGCAGTCAGATGGAACTGGCAAATTAGCAGAATCGTTAAGCAGCAAGGCTTTGGAGCAAACCAGCGTCCGCACGCTGGAAACAACACAGATTAGTATAGCTGATAGGCTTTGGAGCAAACCAGTGACCGCACACTGGTGTAACAAGTGAGTTTGTATAGCCACAAGGCTTAGGAGCAAACCAGCGTCCGCACGCTGGGACCAACACAGAATTGTATAGCTGATAGGCTTTGGAGCAAACCAGTGACCGCACACTGGTGTAACAAGCGAGTTTGTATAGCCGCAAGGCTTAGGAGCAAACCAGCGTCCGCACGCTGGGACCAACACAGATTTGTATAGCTGATAGGCTTTGGAGCAAACCAGTGACCGCACACTGGTGTAACAAGCGAGTTTGTATAGCCGCAAGGCTTAGGAGCAAACCAGCGTCCGCACGCTGGGACCAACACAGATTTGTATAGCTGAAAGGCTTTGGAGCAAACCAGTGACCGCACACTGGTGTAACAAGTGAGTTTGTATAGCCGCAAGGCTTAGGAGCAAACCAGCGTCCGCACGCTGGGACCAACACGGAATTGTAGCAATGTCACCAACGCGACCAGGCAGAAGGTCGCCAGGATACTGAAGACAGGTGATGAGATGACAGGAACCAGCAACGATCAGTCAGGTCAGAAAACAGCAGAGAAGTTCAGCAGGAACTGCAACACCAGAGACTAGGCCGGAACCAGGACTGGAAGTACTTCAGCATGCAGAAAACACTGGAACAGTAGAGATCAGGAACTCAGGAACACATGAGATCAGGAACTCAGGAACACTGGAACAGAGGCCCAGCTATCACTAGCATAGTGATAGCAAGAAGGTCAGAAACAACACGAAAGGGCACTCAAAGGGTGCCCAATCCAGGTTTAAATAGTCAATAAGAGGCGGGCTATCTGCAGACAGCCAATAGAAGCCCCCTACTGGTGACAGACAAGTAACTGCAGCAAATCACGGGCACCGTGATAGTACCCCCCTTTCAAAGACCCCCTCTCCTAGAATAGGGTTTAGGTTTCTGCGGGTAATTGGCATGAAAGGCCCTAGTTAACCTAGGTGCATGAAGGTCCGTACTATCCACCCATGACCGATCCTCAGGACCATACCCTTTCCAATGTACCAGGTACTGTACCCTTCCTCTAAGCCTACGGGAATCAATAATGCTCTGAACCTCGTACTCCTCCTGGCCCTCGACCTCAACAGGTCCTGGCACCACAGGTGTGGTAGTATAGCGATTGCAAACCAGAGGCTTAAGAAGGGACACATGGAACACATTATGGATACGCATGGATGCAGGTAGGTCTAGTGCATAGGAGACAGGGTTAATTTTGCGAATAACTCTGTATGGACCAATAAACCGAGGAGCCAACTTATTAGACGGAACCTGCAGCTTGAGATTTCTGGAGGAAAGCCATACTCTATCCCCAACCTGAAAGGAAACCGCTGGAAGCCTTCTGCGATTAGCATGGCGCTGATGACGCTGAAATGACTGACCAAGTGCCCTCTGAACTTGTGCCCATGTGGAACGGAGTTGCTCGATATGCTCATCCAGAGCTGGAATCTGTTGCGTCTGAAATGAGTCTGGAAGCAAACAGGGCTGGAACCCATAATTAATCAGAAACGGAGAGCTCCCAGATGAAGAATTGACCGCACAGTTCCTGGCGAACTCTGCCCAAGGCAACAAGTCGGACCAATTATCATGATGGTCAGTAACGAAACAACGGAGAAATTGTTCCAAGCCCTGATTAGCTCGTTCAGCGGCTCCATTGGTCTGGGGATGGTAGGCAGAGGAGAAGGACAGCTGTATGCCCATCTGTTGGCAAAATGCCCTCCAAAATCTAGACACAAACTGGCTCCCCCTGTCAGACACCAGTACCCTAGGCACTCCATGCAACCGGAATACTTCTCTGGCGAACACCATTGCCAACTCCTTCGCTGAAGGAAGACCACGGAGGGGCACGAAATGAGCCATTTTAGAAAACCTGTCCACCACCATGAATATAAAGGAGTACCCCTTCGACATAGGCAACTCTCCCATAAAATCAATGGAAACATGAGACCAGGGGCGTTCGCCATTAGGCACCGGTTGAAGCAAGCCCACAGGGAGATGTCTCGGGGTCTTAGCGCGGGCGCAGGTGGCACAGGCATTCGTAAATTCGGCACAATCGTTTCTCATGGAAGGCCACCAAAATAACTGAGAAAGGGACCATAACAATTGGTCTCTACCAATATGTCCCGCAGCCTTAGAGGAATGGTAGGTTTCGAGCAGCCTAGTACGAAATGATTCAACGACAAAACATTTGCCCACTGGGGTTTCATGGGGAGCGGACCCCTGAGAGGCCAGGATCTCCTCCCCTAGAGGAGAAGTGATACTCGTGCGTATAGTAGCCAGTATTCTATCAGGTTGGATGATAGGAGCTGGTGCTTCCACTCTGTCACTGTCGGCCTCAAATTGTCTTGACAGTGCATCAGCCCTGATATTTTTTGACCCTGGCAAATATGATACAATGAAATTAGATCGAGACAGGAACAGTGCCCACCTGGCCTGACGAGAGGACAATCTCTTGGCCTCCGAGAGATAGGTCAGATTCTTATGATCTGTCAGGATTAAGACAGGATTCTTAGTACCTTCAAGCAAATGACGCCATTCCTTAAGAGCAAGGATAATGGCCAATAATTCTCTGTCACCTATCTCATAGTGGCTTTGAGTGACAGTCAACTTTTTAGAGAAAAACCCACAAGGTCTGAGAGTTCCACCTTTCTCGTGTCGCTGCGAAAGTACTGCCCCGACCCCAATATCTGAGGCATCAACCTCTAACGTAAATGGAAGTAAAGGATTGGGGTGGGATAACACAGGAGCCGCAGCAAATGCCAGCTTCAAATTCTCAAAGGCTTTCTCAGCAGATACCGGCCAACAAGAAGGATTAGCACCCTTGTGCGTAAGATCGGACAGAGGTTTGACAATGGAAGAAAAGTTCTTAATAAACCTCCTATAATAATTAGCGAAACCCAGGAAACGCTGTATGGCTTTAAGACCCTTGGGTTTTGGCCATAGTAGGACAGCTGACAACTTTTCTTTGTCCATGGCAATGCCATCATTGCCAATTATGAACCCCAAGAATGGCACACTGGTTCTATGAAACTCACATTTTTCCATTTTACAAAATAATTTGTTCTCACGGAGTCGTAGCAATACTGCGGATACATCTTTGATGTGCTGTGCCATGTTTTGGGAGTAAATCAGTATATCGTCGAGGTACACCACAACACATGTCTGTAACATATCTCTCAGAACATCATTTATCAGTTCCTGGAAAACTGCGGGTGCATTACACAGCCCAAAAGGCATTACTAGATACTCGTAGTGCCCAGCTCGAGTATTAAAGGCAGTTTTCCACTCATCACCTGCTCGAATGCGAACCAGATTGTAAGCGGCCCGTAGGTCCAACTTGGTAAATATCGAAGCGCCCTTAAGCCTGTCAAAAAGCTCGGTGATGAGTGGTATTGGGTATGCGTTTTTTGCCATTAGTTTATTCAAGCCCCGGTAGTCAATGCATGGTCTTAATTCGCCATTTTTCTTTTTTACAAAAAAGAACCCAGCCCCAGCTGGAGAGGTAGATTTACGTATGATCCCTCTAGCAAGGGCATCAGAAATGTAATCCTCCATAGCCTTATTTTCATCACAAGATAATGGATAAGTGCGTCCTTTCGGAGGTACTGCACCAGGCTGCAATTCAATGCAACAATCATAAGGTCTATGCTGGGGTAGCACACTAGCCTCTCCTTTGCTAAAAACATCGCCAAACTGTTGGTACACATCCGGCATAGCAGAGGAGGTGCACATGACCTTAATAGGCTGGATGACGCACTTGTCCATACAAAACTGGGACCAAGCAGCAATTTCACACTTTTTCCAATCGAATTGTGGGTTATGTAACTGTAACCACGGAAATCCCAATATCACCGCATGGTGCGGGGAATTAATCAGTTGAAACTGCTGCTCTTCTCTGTGAAGTGCCCCAATAGTCATAGACAATGGCATAGTTTCAAATATAACCTGAGGCGGTTCTAAGGGTCTACCATCAATCGCTTCAATAGTCAAGGGGTTTTCTCTTTCAATGCGTGGAACTCCGTGCAATTCAGCAAAGGTATTATCCATAAAATACCCTGCTGCACCGGAGTCAACCAAGGCCAAAACCTCCACAGAGCGTTGTGCCCAAGACAATACCACCTGTATGGTGGGTTTCATTATGCCCGACACTGGGGACGATTGTACACCACCTAGGGCCTGTCCCCCAAGATACCCTAGGTGTGTGCGTTTCCCGGACGTACCGGACAGGAATTTAGCAAGTGCCCTTTTTTACCGCAGTATAAACATAACCCTTGTTTTTTGCGATATAGTCTCTCTGCCTTGGATAGTCTAGTGAAGCCTATTTCCATAGGTTCACTTGTTTCCCGTACTGGTTCACTAGACTTCAATGCCAAGGGAGGGATGGGTGGGCAAAACATGCTACTAGGCTCATTATTTTTTGACCGTAACTTACGATCTCTGGCAATTGATCTCTCACGTATTCTGGAGTCAATTATCATAACATACTCAATGTAATCATCTAGATCAATAGGTAGATCTTTAGCAGCGATTTCGTCTTTAATGTGGTCATTCAGGCCTTGAGAGAAGGCTGCCAATAATGCCTCGTTATTCCAACCTACCTCTGCTGCCAATGTGCGGAATTCGATGGCATAGTCGCCCACTGTACGCCTGCCCTGTTGTATCTCCATAAGGCGTTTGGCAGCAGAGGTGGTTCTACCAGGAGGCTCAAACACTCTTCGAAAGGAACGCACAAATTCACTAAAGTTCTTAGTACAAGGTTTAGCATTCTCCCACAAGGGGTTAGCCCAGGCCAATGCTCTGCCAGTGAGCAGTGATATCGTGAACCCCACTTTACTACGATCATTGGGAAATGCGTGTGCCGTCAATTCCATAAAGATTTCGAGTTGATTGATGAACCCTCTGCAGAGACTAGGGTCACCATCATATCTTAGCGGCAAGGGTGCAGAAGCCGTTAACCCTTTAACAGTACCCCCTAGGGGTCTGGTATCACTTTCCAGTGTCTGACTTGGCGAGACCACCGGGCTAGAGCTAGATTGGTCAGCAGGTACCGTGCGTTCAAGGATCGTTTGAATTGCAACTGCCAACTGATCCAAACGTTGCTCGAGCACATCCATCCTCCAATGGATATTCTGTGCGTTACCTTGACCCTTGCTGTCTGAGGTCATGGCCCTTTCGTACTGTCACAGTTTATTATGACTCTCAGACACAAGTTTTAGGTAAAAAAAATCAATTTTATTGACATAATAAATGATAACTTAGGATGGCAATAACATACATATAATATATACAGAATATAGCACAGACAGAAGGCAGACTCTACCGGTCCTGTCAATATACCGGACAGGACAGTCTTTAGGCTCTACCGGCCTTGCCAATACCGGGTAAGGCAACCTGAAGATGGAATAGCATAACGGTTTTACCGGCCTTACCAAATTACCGGGCAAGGCAGCCTCAATAGATACACAATGTAGGCTCTACCGGCCCTGCCAATACCGGGTAAGGCAACCTCAGATGGAATGTGGTAAAAGGTTCTACCGGCCTTACCAATACCGGGCAGGGCAGCCCAGAGATAATAGCAGCAGTCAGATGGAACTGGCAAATTAGCAGAATCGTTAAGCAGCAAGGCTTTGGAGCAAACCAGCGTCCGCACGCTGGAAACAACACAGATTAGTATAGCTGATAGGCTTTGGAGCAAACAGTGACCGCACACTGGTGTAACAAGTGAGTTTGTATAGCCGCAAGGCTTAGGAGCAAACCAGCGTCCGCACGCTGGGACCAACACAGAATTGTATAGCTGATAGGCTTTGGAGCAAACCAGTGACCGCACACTGGTGTAACAAGCGAGTTTGTATAGCCGCAAGGCTTAGGAGCAAACCAGCGTCCGCACGCTGGGACCAACACAGATTTGTATAGCTGATAGGCTTTGGAGCAAACCAGTGACCGCACACTGGTGTAACAAGCGAGTTTGTATAGCCGCAAGGCTTAGGAGCAAACCAGCGTCCGCACGCTGGGACCAACACAGATTTGTATAGCTGAAAGGCTTTGGAGCAAACCAGTGACCGCACACTGGTGTAACAAGTGAGTTTGTATAGCCGCAAGGCTTAGGAGCAAACCAGCGTCCGCACGCTGGGACCAACACAGATTTGTATAGCTGATAGGCTTTGGAGCAAACCAGTGACCGCACACTGGTGTAACAAGCGAGTTAGTATAGCCGCAAGGCTTGGGAGCAAACCAGCGTCCGCACGCTGGGACCAACACGGAATTGTAGCAATGTCACCAACGCGACCAGGCAGAAGGTCGCCAGGATACTGAAGACAGGTGATGAGATGACAGGAACCAGCAACGATCAGTCAGGTCAGAAAACAGCAGAGAAGTTCAGCAGGAACTGCAACACCAGAGACTAGGCCGGAACCAGGACTGGAAGTACTTCAGCATGCAGGAAACACTGGAACAGTAGAGATCAGGAACTCAGGAACACATGAGATCAGGAACTCAGGAACACTGGAACAGAGGCCCAGCTATCACTAGCATAGTGATAGCAAGAAGGTCAGAAACAACACGAAAGGGCACTCAAAGGGTGCCCAATCCAGGTTTAAATAGTCAATAAGAGGCGGGCTATCTGCAGACAGCCACTGGAAGCCCCCTACTGGTGACAGACAAGTAACTGCAGCAAATCACGGGCACCGTGATAGATGGTGTATAGTATACATTATATCTGTCACTGTTCTCTGCCTCTCTCCTCCTCACTTTGATGGTGTATAGTATGCATTATATCGGTCACTGTTCTCTGCCTCTCTCCCCCTCACTGTGATAGTGTATAGTATACATTATATCTGTCACTGTTCTCTGCCTCTCTCCTCCTCACTGTGATGGTGTATAGTATACATTACATCTGTCACTGTTCTCTGCCTCTCTCCTCCTCACTGTGATGGTGTATAGTATACATTATATCTGTCACTGTTCTCTGCCTCTCTCCTCCTCACTGTGATAGTGTATAGTATACATTATATCTGTCACTGTTCTCTGCCCTCTCCTCCTCACTGTGATAGTGTATAGTATACATTATATCTGTCACTGTTCTCTGCCTCTCCTCCTCACTGTGATAGTGTATAGTATACATTATATCTGTCACTGTTCTCTGCCTCTCTCCTCCTCACTGTGATAGTGTATAGTATACATTATATCTGTCACTGTTCTCTGCCTCTCTCCTCCTCACTGTGATGGTGTATAGTATACATTATATCTGTCACTGTTCTCTGCCCCTCTCCTCCTCACTGTGATGGTGTATAGTATACATTATATCTGTCACTGTTCTCTTCCTCTCTCCTCCTCACTGTGATCGTGTATAGTATACATTATATCTGTCACTGTTCTCTGCCTCTCTCCTCCTCACTGTGATAGTGTATAGTATACATTACATCTGTCACTGTTCTCTGCCTCTCTCCTCATCACTGTGATAGTGAATAGTATACATTATATCTGTCACTTTTCTCTGCCTCTCTCCTCCTCATTGTGATAGTGTATAGTATACATTATATCTGTCACTGTTCTCTGCCTCTCTCCTCCTCACTGTGATAGTGTATAGTATACATTACATCTGTCACTGTTCTCTGCCTCTCTCCTCCTCACTGTGATCGTGTATAGTATACATTATATCTGTCACTGTTCTCTGCCCCTCTCCTCCTCACTGTGATCGTGTATAGTCTACATTATATCTGTCACTGCTCTCTGCCTCTCCTCCTCACTGTGATAGTGTATAGTATACATTATATCTGTCACTGTTCTCTGCCTCTCTCCTCCTCACTGTGATAGTGTATAGTGTACATTATATCTGTCACTGTTCTCTGCCTCTCTCCTCCTCACTGTGATAGTGTATAGTGTACATTATATCTGTCACTGTTCTCTGCCTCTCTCCTCCTCACTGTGATGGTGTATAGTATACATTATATCTGTCACTGTTCTCTGCCTCTCCCCTCCTCACTGTGATAGTGTATAGTATACATTATATCTGTCACTGTTCTCTGCCTCTCTCCTCCTCACTGTGATGGTGTATAGTATACATTGTTCCAATCTCTGCCTGGGTTGTTCTATTCCTCCTCCTCTTCGATCTCCTCCTTGCCTCTTGTTGCCTTTCTGGAGAGTCAGGGACAGCAAAAGTGATGCTTGATTTTTTGTGGTGGGTGTTTGTCTTTAACATGTTTGGAGTAAATGTCATGGTGTCTGTGTTTCATGTGTGATATGAGGGCGCTTGTGCCAAGGTGTGTTCCCTCCTTTCCTATTTTTACTGACTTGTCACAAATTGTGCACAGGGCCGCTGCTGATGACTGTACTGTACCTGCCCCAACAGAAAAATAGTCCCACACCCATGATGACTTCAGAGGGAAGGGGAAAGGTGGAGAAGAATGACCTCTTTCTTCTTGTCCTCCACATTCCCCTTCATTGTCTGTGGCAGAGGATAATGTTGCTGCTACTTGCCTCAGAGTCAGCACTGCAACTAGGATCAGGAGTATTGCTATTGCTGGCAAGTGGAACCTGTCCTAGTCACGCATCACTTGTTGACCCCATTCCAGCTGTGTCCACGGTGGTCTGTTGCACACTAACCTGCTCCTCAGCATCCTGCTGCCCTTGCATCTCAGCATCAGAAGGAATTAGAGCAGTTGCAAATTCCTCTAATTCCAAGATGTCCTTGCTAGTGGTGATGGTGATGCCCATCCTCATTCCTGGCTCCCATTCCTTCTCAGTTTCTGCTAAAAAGGCCATCAGTGTCTCTTCCACCCCAGCTTCTCCAGCATCATCACCACTAGTCCCTACATGCTGTGGTTGCTGCTGCTCTATTCTAGATATCTCACTGCTGCTTGGAGGAGGGGATGAGCAATGTGACAGAGGGTCCCCTAATGTCACACTTGCCATTGCCTTTTGACCTGAAGAAGAAGGCAGACTGGCACTAGCAGAAGTAGCAGTAGGCACAGGCAGATGATGTGTGGTCCTGCTGGTGGCGATGGTATTAACTCTCACCCTGCTCTCCTCCCCCAACACCAGTTCTGGCCTCTTCAGGTTCATGTTCCACCTGGACACTGTAGTGAAGAGAAGGGGAGGACTCCCAGTCCCAGGGTCAGAAGAATGGTGTGGGCTCCCTTGACCGCTAGTTTGGATGCAGTAAAATGTTTCCCCTACCACTCCGGCTGCTTCACCATTACTGCTACTACTAACACCAATCACATCAAGTTCAGCCACAGAGTCTTCCTCCTCAGTCTCACAGTCACTAGTAATATCAGGATATTGGTGATTACCCCCCTCCTTCACTCCTAACGCTAACAAGCTGCTGGACCATAGTAGCAGTAGTACGAGCAGTGGCAGGGCTGCTTGGAAATGGCAAGTGTGATTTAGGGTCCCTTGCTGTCACACATGGCATAATTTTTTACTTCCACCCTGAGTACTACAAGAACCACTAGCAGCACGCAAAGTATTGGTGGCAGCAGGTTCAACACTAGTAGCTGCACGATCAGAAATGGTGGCATTGGCAGCGGGGGCAGTACGTCTGGCAGCAATCACAGGCAGCTGACCTGTCCTGTTCTCACTATCATTTTCTCTCTTCCTTCCCATTCCCTTTCCTCCCTTCCTTCCCCTTTCTCCCTTCCTTCCCATTCCCTTTTCTTCCTCCCTTCTTATTAAATTCACCAAGATCCCTTGGGGTGATTTAGGGAGACTGGACAGCATTGGTTCAGTACTGCTAGTCACTTCCTCCTCCTCAGACTCAGTGGACACATAATAAAGGTCCTTCCAGTTCCTCTTTTTGCTGCTCGTGGTGATAGGAGTCACTATGAGCCTCTCCTGCCTCAATTTTTGCTAAATATCACAAGAGAACAGCACAGCACGTCTATCTCGCTCTGTAACTACTTCTATTGTGTCTGCCTTCAGCGAAAATGTCACATTTTTATAGCGGAAGTGCGAAAATGATGTAAATCTATGGGCGAAAACTTTTTAGCCATTGAAAAAATGGCAAAAGATTTTGGCCAGTAGGTGAAAGATGTAAAAAAGTGGATAACAATGTGGTTTTTGCCAAATTTCCTGCAGGAACACAACAACAACATTCACCCACCCCTAACTGTGATCGTGTATATATTGAAAGAAAGGTCAGAGATGCTCAACTAGGCTCATAAGCTAGCAAATACATGCAAGAAGCTCACTGGGACTGTGTCCTCGCACCCAGGGTGCAACCTCTTTTAGCTCTCCAGTGTCATACACAGAGAGAAAATCCTCTGAAGCACATCATACTGGTCCTGCCAAATGACAGTCCAGCCACAAAACATCAGACAAGTCCTCTCTGAACAAGGGAAGCAGCTAACCCCAGACATATGTTTCGGCTTTTTAAGGCCTCGTTGGTGAGGTGCAGCTGATTCCTCTAAACACTGTGAGGAAGGGGTACATGTCTGGATTCCCCTCATTACTCTTAGGGTGACTAAGCCCAAGAGCAATTTGCATATTTAGAAAGAAAAGTCAGAGATGCTCAACTAGGCTCATGAGCTAGCAAATACATGCAAGAAGCTGACTAGGACTGCATCCAATGAACAATCTCTTTTAGCTCAACAGTGCCATACACAGAGATTATTATTATTCTTTATTTATATAGCGCCAACTTAATCCTCAGCGCTGTACAATAGGGAACAGACATACATGGATATTAAATAGTAAATCATATGTGGAGAACAGAAGGATCAGACGGCCCTCTGCTGGTGAGAGCTTACAGTCTAGAGGAAGGTAGGATGGACACAGAAGGTGTAAGTGCTATTGGGTGTAAATGTCTCCTGCCACATGAACTGCCGGTCAGTGGGTAGGAGTGAGAAGTGCTATTGAGTGTAAGTGTCTCCTGCCACATGAACTGCCGGTCAGTGGGTAGGAGTGAGAAGTGCTATTGAGTGTAAGTGTCTCCTGCCACATGAACTGCCGGTCAGTGGGTAGGAGTGAGAAGTGCTATTGAGTGTATGTGCCTCCTGCCACATGAACTGCCGGTCAGTGGGTGGGAGTGAGAAGTGCTATTAGTTGTAAGTGCCTCCTGCCACATGAACTTCCGGTCAGTGGGTGGGAGTGAGAAGTGCTGGTGAGTGCAGTAGTCCAGGGAAGGGGTGAATCTTGGTGATAATATTTATGTTGGCAGTTGATAGACTTCCCTGAAGAGGTGAGTTTTCAGGGAGCGTCTGAAGATCTGAAGGCTGGGAGAGAGTCTGATGGGGCGGAGGAGGGAATTCCAGAGCTCGGGTGCAGCAAGGGAGAAGTCCTGTAGGTGGGAGTAGGAGAAGTCCTGTAGGTGGGAGTGGGAGAATGTAATAAGAGCTGTGGAGAGGAGAAGGTTGTGTGCAGAGTGAAGATGGCAAGTGGGAGTATTTGGAAATGAGAGATGAAATAGAGGGGGATGCGGTGTTAGTGAGGGCTCTATAAATTAGCACCCATATTTTGAATTTAATTCTATGTGCTAGTGGGAGGCAATTTAAGGATTGGCAGAGGGGGCTGGTATTAGAGAAGCGGTGGGTGAGGTAGATTAGTCGTGCAGCGGAGTTCATTACGTACTGTAGTGAGGTTAGTCGGGGGAGAGGAAGGCCACTTAATAGAGAGTTACAGTAGTAAATGGGGGCATGATATGTGTTTGGATTAGTATTTTAGTAGTGGTAGAGGTTGCTCGGCCTGGAACGTCAAATACTTCATGGAAGGCATCCACAAATTCAGTAAAGTTAGATGTTATGGGTTTAGGTGTTTCCCATAACGGGTTGGCCCATGCCAACGTTCTACCGGTCA